>SNQJ01S0194426.1:0-17643 GCA_010110895.2 Picea sitchensis | reverse complement strand
TGACGAATTGACACTCCTGTGAGATTTGTCCTATTGACCCCACCTATTCGCATGACTGCTTGTTTCCTTTAGACTTTGATAGTGTGTTCTCTTTTTTTAGAAGACTCTAGGTTGAGGTCCTCTCTATGGTGTTAGTTCCTGGAACTCCCAACGAAGGAACCCCTTTTCTCGAGGAACCTTTAATTTTTCCTTCTATTGGAAACATTGGTCCTCTTTACATTGCTACTTTGAGTTTACTAGGACTCACCATAGGGTTACTCATGTGGTTGTTTTCCACTCCATTTTTTCCAAATGTGCCTACTATTTTGAATGCACACCCTTCCTCTCAATAATGTCCTAAGGAATGTTCACCTCATGTTTATCCTTTTCCTTCTTCTCTCTTTGCATCTTCTTATTTTTCTTCTTCTTCACCTACTGAAAGCCTCGTTTCTAGTAACCAGGAGATTAAGAAGACGAAGAAAAAGAAGAATAAAAATTAGCAAAAGATCAAACAACCAGTTATTGTTAATTAGGCTAGAAATATCGAGAAACCTATCACCAAACCCTGTAAACCCAAATTCCCTTGTCTGATTTGTAAGTGTGATCACCTTCTCAAGGATTTCCCTGGTATTCCTAAGGTCGTAGAAGTGTGGTCTCAGGTTTCTTCTCAATCTGTCACTGTAGGTCATGCTAGTCACAACCCATCGACTAGTAATTAGGTTGGAAGTAAGAAGGGTAAAGTCAAATTTCCTTTCTTGTTATGTAAGGAGATGCACTACACCTACCTTTGTCCTCGCATGGATGAAGTTTCATATCTGTTGAAAAATATTGTTGATGACCAGCAAAAACTTCCATCATCTTACTGTAAACTCTCTCCCAACCCACCATTAGTTGACAAATTGTTCAATATGGTTTCATCCTCGATTAGTCTGGTTGATCAAGTGTTCAATTTTGTTTCATCCTTAGTTGACCTAGTTGATAAAGTGATTGATTTGATCCCATCATCAATCGATCCCACTCTTCCATTGAAGAGTGAAACCCAAGTGATCAATCTGATCCCATCATCAGTCAATCCCACTCTTCTACTAAAGAGTGAAAACCAAGTGGTCAATCCGGTCCCCTGTTCAATCGATCCCACTCCTCCTTCGAAGAGTGAAGATTCTACTTAGGTATTTCTTGTTACTACAAATTCCTTCAGACAAGGGGGCATTCCACCCTTTCCAATGACACCCCCTACAAGCAATATGATTACCATTGATTGGAATGCTCTAAGAGAACCTTGTCTTCCTTCTTACATGCCTTTCCAAATCGTTGTTTAGGTTTTTGGTAGGAATATTCCTAAGACTATAATAGACAAGGGAGATTATGTTATCATCTTATCCTCGAATGCTTGGAAAGTTCTTGGTACACCTCATCTTGCACCAGTGACTCAGAATCTATTTGATTTTAACATAAGGGTTGGTTTGTTAGGGACCTAACCTCCCTAACCCCTCACGTAGGTAGAATAATATAATTCCATGTAATAAAGGACAATATTAATAAGGCCTAGCAATAAGGAAGAATAAGTCAAATGTAAGAAGACCTAATAGAAGCTTTCGCTTCTAGAAGGATCTTCCTCTAGATCGTTCTTTTGGATAGATAGATTGAGTATAAATAGGAGTAGAGGGTATGAGAAATTTTATCTTCGATATTATTGTAATAGAGATCTACTCTGTTGGAGGTTTCCCCCTCGAAGAGGCAAGAGAAAATTTCTATCATTAATCAAGGTGCTCTTTCTGGTCTTATTATGGTATTATTCTGGTATTGTTCTGGTTATATCATTATTGTTCTTCCATTTCTAGCTAAAATATTTATGTTCTGCATATTATTATATATATGGAATACTACAAGTGGTATCATAGCTCTTTCCTTGGTAGAAAATTGTGGGTTAATTTTTTTTCAGGGTAGAGACATGTTTCGGTGTCTTAAAGCTACAAAGAGTTTTTGTTACACACATAAACCCACAATCATGGATTCATACACACAGGAAATACAAGTGGTACTTAAGCACACATTTGTTGGCCACCCTTGTAACTCATGTTGGTACCCCTTTGAGTGGTAGCGCATCACAAAACACATGTATACGGATTGGCCCAGATCTCCTGAATCTGTCCATAGATAAATTGATCGGCCACCTGACTACTATAGTGCCACCAAGAACAACACTCTGGAAGTTACTCTCTAGTACCTGGGTAGTCGGGTAGTATGCTTAAGGGACACTCTAGCCTCCTTAGTTGGTGCCCTGAGATATTGGGATGAGTACTATAGTTGGACCCCGCACATATATCAGAGAGCTATAGCACATGGAAAACCCTTGTCTGTAGACACCCTACATACCCTAACCCTTGGGATGGAAACAAAAATAGAATAGACAAGATCTATTGTTGTGCAACTATGTCTCTTGCATTCAGGTTGCAAAATTACTACACATTTCTTCCGGTTAATAATTTGGGCATTTAAACACTACAGTATTCTTCTGGAACACTTCTTTCGGACATATCCCACTGGGTTCCTATCTTCACCCTGAATCTAGTGATACCTATCATTTTTAACGCAATTTTTTTTTGTGGACTCGACCCTTCTCCGACACCCTTATTTGGCCCCTATCCCATTGGATCCCCCGTTTCTCCCTGATTGCAGTGGTACCTATCATTTCACACTCTTATTATTATTGGTCCCACACACCCCTCCAGCCCCCTTTTGTTTTGTAATACCCTTGTTTCCCCCAACTTGTAATTAATCATTAATTAGGATTACCATGCTATGGCATGTGAATGTTGTAAATGTATTTTTGTTTAGATTTCCAACGACTGACTGTGGAGGTGAAGCCTTGAAGTATTGGCCATGATATCACTAGAGGAAAGAGAAAGGGAATAGTAGAGAGGGTTCATTATGTCAAAATGACCCAAATTCTCTTTGTTAAATATAACAATCCTCATCCTGATCCCAAGGAGAAATCAGTTAATGAAAGAAGGATTGGTGGTTGAACAATCAACTACCCGCTTAAATGGAAGCATGGAGGGTCTGGCTGGGGAGACATAAAATTTTCAATCTAAAGTACCACAAAGGGAATTTTTTCCTACAAGCCCAAACTGACCTGAGTTTCCTTCTGACAGAGGGAACAAGACAAGTCCAGAACCTTCCTAAGGAGGAGAAAGGCATGAAAAATAATACACGCAAAGGCAGATAGGAAGGAGACACACTGAAGGGAATGCACAACCTAGATATGAAGAAGAAAAGAGGAAGAGCATGTGAGGCTCTCCAGCTGAGAAGAAGAACTAGAAGCTTGATAAGTTTTTCTAGTTACTGGATAGAACAAGAGAAATAATCTCTCAGAAATTGTAGAAAACATCACCTGAGCAGAAGATCGTGAGCTTGATGTTGAGGGAGCATCTGATAAACCTCACAAAGTCTATGACAGAGAGAGAGATCCTCTAAGAAACTACAAAGGTTCCCTACTGATACCATGGCTTGGCATGGGGGTGGCCAGAGTGATAAGAATGAACGCCTCTAAGCCTATGGTCGGGTGGAAAGGAGAACACCCACAGTCAGTTGGTTGGTTGCAACTTGTAATAGATAAGTACTTCATAAACCCTGTGCACTTAAATTGGACTGTATGATTTGAATGTTTGTGATTGTGATACATTGTTCCTCTTGTGAAATTAATGGTAATAAGGCATATTTTTCTTCTGTAAACTGTTTCATTAGAATGGTTGTCAGATGGAAAGTTTGGCCTCTGGGCTGGTTGGAAAATATTCAAGGTTTTTTCCCAAGGAACAACCTCACAGTTATGGAGTCTGAGTAGACTCTATGAGACTTCTACAGCCCTGTTGATCCTTTGAAAATACATTTTCCTCGAATTAGAGATTAATCTCTATGAATGGAAGGTTCTTCCTTCAAACCAATCATCCAAGAGACCACAGGATCATGTCCACGGCCTTAACAAATTCACGGAAAAGAGTTAAGTGTGTATCCCACAAGAATTCTCAGAGGACCCATATGACCAAGGTCTAGTAACCTTGCACTAGTCCGAAAGGAGTTAAGCTCTTATTGGCTTCAGAGCCCTGGGAGTTCAGAAATCCGAGATGTTATAACTTCACAACTGCCAAAACTATTGAATGTTGAAGTCACGAAGTGACATGGGCCATAGATTTAAGGACACCTGGGAACTATCCCAACTGTTGGATCTATACTATAGTTAACCCATCATTGACTTCTTTGGGAGAGAAAAGGTGTTATAACACCAAAACCTTTGAATGTCAAAGTTTTGAAGTATTGTGGATCATCGATCTTCGGATCCTTCGGGATCCCTCTTAGCTATTTGTTCATGGGGATGTGTGTATCACATCAGGAGCACGTGGGGGTCCATGTGTTGATCAATGGTGATGCCATGTGTGGAGGCTTTGTTGCAGAGAAAAGAGATGTCGATAACCTAAGGCATGTGCCACGTATCTTGACAATAGGTTTTGGATTGGCAAGTGTCCCTCTAGGAGTGGCCTAATACCAAGACAAAGGAACTCCTAAGATAGAGTTGTGATTCATTGATCTGGGGACTCCATGGAGAACCCCTCCCAATCATCTAATCCACCAATGGAAGGATTCGTGTGTAGAAATTTGGCGAAGTCCTACTCCGGGAGAAAAGGAGTATTGAGCGAGCAGAACTCTCGAACGTCAAAGTCGTGAATCGACTAGAGCCATCGATCTGATGATAATTTAGTATCCCCTCTGATTGTTGGATCCAAACCATGGTTAGTCTGATGTTGACCACTCTAGGAGTAAAGAGGAATATGCACAACCAAACCCCCAAACATTTAAATTTACGAAGTAACATGAGCCATAAATTCATGGATCTACATGGATTCATATCGACCGTGGGATGTAAGGGACATTGGAGGGATATCAATCCAGAGTGACGTGGCACCCACATGTCACCCATAGTGACGTGGATCCATTATTGACATGCCACATGTCACCTTGATTCATACGTTTAACAGACCCTATGTTCCCATTAGAATGTGACACATGTCACCCCCTGAAAAGGACATGTGTCACCCCTGGCCTTTGCTACGTTTCATTCCCCCTGGTGCATGAATGCTCAGCCAAAGGTTGTTGGAGTACCCAAGACTCCGAGAGTTTGAGACTTTGAAAATATTGGGAGGATGGAACGTTGGGGCTAAATCATCCAAACTGCTGGACCCACATCTCCCTCTCTCTGTGTATAATGCATCACCACATGTAAGTGGGGACCCTTTGGGAGCCTGAGACTTCAGGACTCTGGAGGACTGGGGTGCAGTGTCATACATAAACTGTAAGGCCCTAAGGTTGGATCCATGTGGTGATATTTCAAGCTCCTTTGTGATTTTAGGATTTTGGGACTCCAGAGGACTTGCACGCAGAACGAAAAAGAGGTGTTTAGAATCAAAGTGTCGAGCGTCGAACTCCCCTCTAGCTTATGTGTTCAATGAGGATCAATTTTCGTCATTGGATTGGATGGTGGATGGATTTCCACTATGGATGTAGGAATTTGGGGACGGTACGAATGAGATGGACCCACATGGTTATCATGTGGCCTTTGACCAATGAGGTTCACAGAACTTCGAAAGGGCATAACTTACAATCCAAAGCTCGGATTTGAGCATGGATATAGTAGTTGGAAATCTCTTGATGAGAAGAAGGTGATGGAGACCTCGAGGAGAGGATTCGAGATGATGGATGAAAGAGAAATTTAGATGCCCCATCCCTAAAAAAAAATTTAAGGGGTTGGGTGTGTTACATGTTTCCTCTATACCATTTGCCTGCCCATTTTTTCCAAATGGTTACCACCCAATCCCAAGAACTCAATACCTTGATTGCTAACACCCACCATAACATGAAATACATCAATAATATCAATAACAACCTTAGCTCAATGTATTCATCTATTCAGGTCCTCCGGGAACAATGTTTCTACATCAAAGACCTCAAAGAACACTTCATGGGTCGTTCCCAGAACCCTTCATATTTTGAACAACCATCTTATCAGGATGACCATGACTCTTCCCATTACCAAGGTCCCTATACTACCCACTTTTCTCGAGACCTCTGCCCTCCCAGAATTGAGGTGAATAAATTTGATGGATCGGATCCCCCAGGCTGGGTCACCCAAATGGAATATTATTTCTCTTTGCATGGAATTACTGATGATTTATCCAAGCTTCGTTATGGTGTCCTACATATGGATCTGGAATGATGGAAATGGTGGCAATGGAGAAAAAAGGAACGCCAAGGGTATGTTTCTTAGACACAGTTTGTGGCCTAACTTTATGTCTTCTTTGACTTTGACACCCACCATTTAGGCCATTTGACCAAGTTAAAGTAGTTTGGGATAGTGGAAGACTTTATTTCCGCATTTGAGAACTTGGCTTTCAGAACGGAGGGCATGTCAAATGCTTTCTTTAGGGAATGTTTTATGAGTGGCCTCAAAGATGAAATTCATGACCATGTTCTCATGGAACACCCCAAAACTTGGTTGGAAGTTACTCAACAAGCCAAGGAAGCACAATAGATTTTATCCTCCCAGACCCGCAAACCCTCCTTTGCTCCTTGCCTTAAACCCGCCAATTATGCCCCTTCTGCAAATCCCCTCAAGATCCAGAAATTAACCAGGGCTGAAATAGTTGAATGTCAACTCAAGGGTCTTTGTTATAATTGTGATGAAAAATATTTTCCTAGGAAACAAGTGTAATGAACAGAAGATTTTTATGGCTGTGACTGAGAATATTTCTGAAGAAGATGTTGTTTTTCCACCTGTGGAGGAACTACCACCGCCATTTGACCTCACCCCACCCTCTGATCCACCAAACATTGACCCGGTGGTTTCACTTAATCCCCTCATTGGATTCTCTGCTCCCATACTCTCAAATTAATTGGTTACATCAAAAATAGGAAATTCATCATCCTTGTGGATAGTGGTAGCACCCATAATTTTATTCATCACTGCATTTCCCAAGAAGTGAATTGTTACATACGTGTCGTCAATAATTTTCAAATCATGATTTCCAATGGTGGTTCCATGAAATGTGGGGGATGATGGGAAAATGTGTGACTCCAAATTGATCAATGTCACCTAAAATACCATATGTTCATTATATGCATGGGTGGTTGTGACATTGTTCTTGGTGCCAAATGGTTACGCAGTCTAGGCCCCATTATCATGGATTTTAAGGACTTAACCATGCAATTCCAACGGGAGGGACAACAGTATAAGTTCCAAGGAATCACAGCAGGCTCCCCTAAGATCAACAATTCATATCAAATGGAAAATATCCTCAAAACAATTCATTCGGGCATTATATCCCAACTCCACTCCATTCATGTTGTTGAGACACCTTATGTGCATCCCGACCTCTAATCTATCCTCTCCCACCACCAAGTTGTTTTTACCACTCCCAAAGAACTTCCCCCTTCCCATGGATTCCATGATCATTCCATCCCTCTCATCCCGGACAGTCTTCCTCCCAATGTTTGGCCTTATCGTCATCACTTTTCCCAGAATAATGAAATTAATAAAAAATTTCATGAATTGCTAGAAGCAGGTGTTATACGTCCTATTACTAGCCTCTATTATTCCTTTATGGTCATGGTACTCAAGAAATAAGGTACTTGGTGCATGTGTCTTGATTTCTGCACCCTCAACAAACTCACAATAAAAGACAAATTCCCCATTCCTGTCATTGATTACCTTTTGGATGAATTGAGTGGTGTTGAGTACTTCACCAAATTGGATCTCTTTTCTGGATACCACCGGATCCGTAGGAAAGAACAAGACATTCCCAATTCTTCATTTCACACTCATGAGGGTCATAATGAATTCTTGGTAATGCCCTTTGTATTGTGTGATGCTCCTTCCACTGTCCAAAGTCTTGTGAATCATGTCTTACATATTTTTCTCCATCATTTTGTCTTAGTTTTCTTTTATGATATTATCATCTATAGTAAAACTTGGCCATCCCATCTCTCCAATGTGAATCAAGTTCTCCATCTATTCTCTAAGCACCAACTTTTCCTCAAACAATATGTTGACGATTAAAATCGCAACGAGTTTTTTCCCCGAAAAGTATTGCTAAAGCCTATTAATTATATGCTAAATGATATATATAATATTAGTAGGTGGGACCCCCTTGTAGATTGGAGGATCAAATCACGTGCTTATTTGATATTTTTGTTGTTGTTTCGACACTGATTACAGGGATCTACATGATTGATGGTGGAATGTTGTTTCTAACTGCAACAAATGGATGATGGATGAGGCATGTTATGTGTTGTTTTTGTTGTTCTAAGCTCTAATTTCATGTTATGATGGCTTATGTTATCCATTGTTACTTTTTCTATCTACTCCTTGATTCATTACTGTGACACCTACACAAGATACATGTTAATAAAAACACATAAGAGCAGTTGAAAAGACATTAAAGCAATTTGAGCAAGATACAAAAGGAAGAATCTAAACTATACTAATATGCTACACTATATGCATTGGAATTAAAGGGATCGTTGTTAGTCCTAGGTAACGGGTTTAGTGGTTATACGATTATTGAGTTATATGGAAACCCATGTGATATACGTTATAGTATGGTTGGTAGTGGTTAATGTGACACAGGGTAGCGCTTTTGGAAAATAGTGGATGTTGGTTTCGATGCATGGTTTAATTGAATGAATTAATGGAATAGTGGGATGGCGTGTACTAAGGAATTGAATGATTGGAGGATGGATGCAACGTGCATTTATTGCACATCTCTCCATACCCCTCCCACTGGCTGTTACTCTGGCTTGGCTATTGTCCAATTGTGTTCATTGTGGTTAAGCTCTAATTTTCAGGCAAAGGAAGAACTGCTCAGCCAAGCTCGCATGTTTAAGGTTTTATTGGTTACAGGTATGTCTTTTCGCCATCCATGAACCCGCTCTGGTTATGAAATAGATATTGGCTCAGTTATGTATGGGTCTGTGCTTTTCTTGAGACTGGAAACTGTGTAAAATTGTGATATTTTTCTGAAATGGATGTTCTATGTGGCTTCATTGCAATAAGGGTTGAAATCACAGGTTCATTGGTTTTTCTGAGTATTAGTAGCCATGAAAGATCTATGTCATCCTTATTGGCCTTGGGTGGAGGGTTTCATTCAGTCCTGATTTTTTGGTTGTCTCCACACATTTCTTGTCCCCATACCCAGTCATTTTACTGTTATGATGTCACTGGGTTTGAACCACCTTGTGTCATTGCATATAGTTTCACCAAGGTATGGGTTCATTCATGCTATTGAAGTTTGTGCAGTGGGATATTATTCCAAGGGGCTTGCTAAAGGTTGATTGCTATTTCATGGCTCTGTTTTATCTCAACATTGTTCGGGTTGATTGGGAACACCACAAGGGTTATACCTTATGTGTTCTTAGTGTTAATACGGACCCAAATAAATCTGATGCTCCTCTGTTCATAGTCTCTCCTATCTCGTGAACTGTCACCCTGTCTGTGAAGTTGTTGGTGGTATGAGCCATGTGTCCACCATATGATCTCAGAAGTTCTCACCCATTGTTAGGGTTTGACTCCAGTATCCCTGTGTTGGTCCACAGAGTGAACCCTTGATTTCTCAAAACCCAGTTTTTGCTAAAAGGAACCATTATGTCCTGTCGGGTATAATATTGATTGTTATGAGTGGTGGTGTACCATCGACAGAGTTCGATTGTTGTCTTGTCTCTGTTGATTATGTTGACAGTGTTTTTGGTTATTGGTATTTAGTCACTACATTGGTTATTATAACAATCGAATTGATAAGTTCAACATGGTTAATGGGTTGATTCGAGTAGATAAAGTGGGCACGCAGTCACTACCTCTTGTGTTGTAACAATTATATTGTTGACTCAACATTGTTTTATGGTGATCGGGGATATTCCTCTTTTCGTTTTATGCAGGGATGATGTTACTATGTATTTTAATTTCCAAATGGGAGTATTACAAATCATGACAATTGTGTTTGACTGTCCACTGTGTTTGTTTGATGAACTTCATGCATCATAGCAGAGATAGGCACGGGTTATGTGGCAGTATGGTCTCATTACAATTTAATTGCTAAATGGAATTGAGGGATGAAATTGGGCATGCTTTTTGTGTTTGTGTTTGATTGAGGAAATAACTCATGGACAATGGTTGATATTTTGTTGTTAAACAGAGTGGAAACAAGGGATTGTGTGTTCATTTTGAAATTGTTTTGAAATATTTGATGTAGGAAATAAAAGGAAACATAACTCTTGTCTAGGTTGTTTGAAAGGCATATTGTCTTGTTTTGATGACATTGTGTTAAATATTTAATTAAGAACAATGAGCAAGTTAATACACCGAATTGATTGAATTATACACAATAGTTGTTTAATTGATCACAGTGATTATTTGGTTGGTGTTGGATCTTTTACATCTGATATAAAATGGTTTTATGGATTACTTAATTAATTTTATGAACAATATTCTCTCTCTTTCCCTATCATTATTTCACTTTTCGCTAATTACAATCCCCTCGCCTTCCCACATTCATTTTTCACTCCCTGTTCTTAAAATTTAATTACAATTAAGAGAATTTTGTATTGGAATAGTTTGAAATCGTAGTTTCTTGGATGGATTACAATGGCATATTCCTAGGTTTACAATACAGTTGATTGTGTGTTGTCTATGAGCAATAACCATGATTATTTTCCCCATCATTTTAACATTTTTCTCTCAATACAAACCCCTCGCATATCCCAGAACCTTTGTTCACCCCCTGCTCATTGACAATGGTTAAACACTTTGTATGGATTGGATTGTATGAGTCTGATATGTTGTTGAGCCAAAATTTATTTCATATTTTAAAGGATTTGTCATGTATGGTTGTTAAAGGAACTATTTGCTAATCAATTAGGCATACACGAATGAGCTCTTCAAGCAAAAGGTTGAAAATTGAGGCCCAACATGCCCTTGTCAAAGGAAAAGCCATTGTTTCCCCTTCCTCAGTCTCCAATGGCTCTGATAAATCTGTTTCCTCCCGTATGCATTTGAGGGATGATTTCTCTCATATGATCAGTGAGATTAGGCCTAAAGGCTCCACACAACCTAATGAAAATTTAGAGAGATTAAAAGGTGATGGTAGCAACAAGGGAAAGATTGCCTCGTAGACTTGAAAATATGGATTTTAAGTTTTATTCATTTATTTATTGTTGAGAACAGTTGACCCCAGATTTTTGGAAAACATGTTTTTTGGATATATGAGTAATGTATTTTTGAAAATAATGTAAAATATCAATGAGATAAATTGTCAAACATGCATGTGATGATGGGAGTCACAAGGAGGTATGTTCTTATTTAATTAACTATTTATGTTATGATTGTTAAGAGCTAAATGGGAGTCACAAGGGGTCCCACCTACTAGTTATTATTTATTTAAAACCCTTATTATGATTTATTACTTTTCCCTCTAACTAAAAAGTTGGTTGAGTTTTTAGTTAACTTAACTAATGAGGTAGTTCAACTACTTCAACCAATTCTAATTTGCTTAAAGGCAAAATGAAAGGGAGGAACAAGAAGAGGATAGAAGGAGAAGCATACTAAGGTTTTATCTTTGATTTTATGTTGATATAGTTCAGTTTTCATTCATTCCTTAATTTATCACAAGCCTAATTATTTTTTATGACAGCAGGGTCTTATTGTAGATAACAAGATTTAGGGTTGAATTACATCATTCAGACACTTGTTTTTTAGAAGTGTTGATCTATCTTTGATAGTCTATGTAGAATTCTTTGTTTGTGAATTAGTTTTCATGATTGACAAAGAATATTTTGTAGAGTCAAGTGGGAAGCAATTTGTGGCAAGCTGATCCATCTTTTAGAGTTCAATTTTTTTATTTTTTGTCAGAGGTCCTTTTGTATGTTTCATCTGGGACGTCTAAGTTTGACTTTGGTCCAAAAATTCTTCAAGAAATTTTGTAAAGAGAATGACTCTTTGATGAATTGGAATGAAAAAAATGATTTCTTTATGTCTCATATATCTTGATTATCATCTTGGTGTCTTTACTTTTGTATCTACATTTATTTCATCAACTGTTATATTCAGAAAATCATATAAATAATGAATTTTCCAGCATGATTTTATTTATAAAAATACTAGCCTAAGCACTTGTAATCAATACTTGTGAGTTAGGATATTATTTTGTATGGCTATAAACATAAGGTGACATTCCCGTCTATTTTTCTTTGGCCAAGAAGAATATGAAAATGTTTGAGTAAGATCATTTCATATCTTTTCCTCAACATTTCTTTGGTGACCATAAGAATCAATATCTCTCTCGTTAATTTTTATACTCGATTATCATCGAATACATCTATTTTTCTGATATTGATTCTTTGATTGTTTTTTAATGACTGTGCATGTTGCAAGGCAGCCCAATATTGGGCTTGGTCTTCAAGATCAGACCAGCATTGCTTTGAACCTATTTAACATCATTTTAGACACTGCCAATACTCATGCTGAGCTTAATCATTCATGGGAAGCAATTGAACGAGATATTAGTGCCCAAGAACATTGGGAAGCTAGACATAGACAACCTAGAAATCAGTAGAAACCTTCTTGTTCCTTCATTTTTGGCCTTTCTTTCATGTCCTTAGACTCTTGTGTCTCTAGAAGAAGAATATGTTTATCACCCGAAAATAATCCTATTGTTGAAATAGGAAGGAGAAACGTTGTGTTGTCAACCCAACAAAGTGATCTAAGGAGAACTATGTCTGATTCATCCATCTCGTCTTTTTACCCCTCACATATCATCCACAAGATGGCATCTAGTGGTGGCTCAGGTGGCACTGGAAGTGCTTCCTCTTCTCATTCTTCATCTTCTTAAGTGATTGGTAGCTTATATAGCCACCATATCCATGTCCAATCTACCAAAAATCCCACCAAATTCATTAAAACGTATGGAATTTTTCTGTTTGAAGAAGACACCACAATCACACTGTGGCATGTGTCCTCTCCTCTTAACCTAGCACCTTCTACTAGTCCACTTCCTAAATTCAAAGAAAATCTTCCTAAGTTTTTAGGAAATAACACTATCACTACAAATGAACACCTGGTGGCATTTTCTAATGCTTGTCACAACATAGGATCCAATTACAATGATACTTGCATGTGCTTATTCATAAATTCCTTAGAGGGAAAGGCTACGGATGATTTATTTGACCTTCCTCCTAATATTTTGTCTACCTGGGAGGAGTTAATATATTAGTTCAGATCCACTTATGGGAAATCTAAAGCCCAACCAAGAAGTTATGTGAATACAATAACATCACCTATAAGGATGGTGAAACCATCAAGTCCTTCAACTTGTGTTTCACTAAGTTATACAATCATATCCCTGAACTCATTCGACCTCAAAACCAAGCCACTTTCATGCATTACTACAATGCATTACCCTCCCCCTACCATCATAGGCTTGAGGAAAAATCCATTTATAATCTTGGTTTTTCTTTGCGTACTTGTTTAGGGTATGAAGAACAACTTGAAAGAACAGGCCTTCTGTTATCACTCCAAGAAACTCCTTAGGGTTGTAGGCTAAGGATGCTTGGTAACTTAGAAATAATGGTTTTTTTTGTTTGGGACAATGGGGTCTTCAAAGATTTGTATAAGAAACAACTCATCACACATCTAAAGATACATTGCTTTCAGTAAACAATAACCAGATCAAATAATTGAAAGAGTGGATGGAGAATACTATTCTTGATTTGCCAATACAAGTGAAAGTAGGGCCTAATACAAGACAACAAGGAATCCTTTAATTTCAAGCCTATGAGTTCAACAAAGAGGTAACAGTCTTTATGAACTAAAATAAACCGGAATTAAAGTACAAAGAATGAAAGATGAACAATTCTGGTATTGCAAATGAAAGGAAACTCCACTTTATTCTTGCAAAAAGAGTCTATACAATGGCATGAAAAATCTCCCAGTTTGAACCCTTGTTTCATATCAAAAATAGGCATTTATAGCCTCTTACAAACAGTTTTACAGATCCTAAAAACATGGATCTGTATTTAATAAAAACAATTCAATTCTATCTAAACAACTTGAAAAATAAAGTCTTGACATCTAAACTTAGAACTCGAACTGTCTTCAACCTCCAAAATTCGTCATCTGCATCCTTCAGCTCCTGGTATCTGCAATGTGGTAAAGAATGGTAGGACACCTGTCTTGACAGTTGGATCTCTCCAACGTTCATGGTCAATTTTTGAGGAAATGGTTTTGGATGTGGTTTCCAAAATCTTCTTGAACCTCTGATGTTGTGCCCTTTGCATGCGATCTGATAGCTCCTTGATATGTTGAAACTTCGTCAAAACTTGTTTGGAATGAACTTTTCTATCCTTGGCTTCAAAAAAGACTTTTCCATCTTTCAACAACTAACTTGTTTAATATTTCGTGGGTTAGCTGTTGAAAGTCGCCACTTTCCACAGCTAACGGGTCATAAAATATTGCTTTGCGCTGGTGAAAGCCCTGATGGTGCTCAAAATGAGTTTTCACCCCAAAATTTTGATTTCAACAAAACTCAGTGTCTCTCCGATTTCTCACCTTCATATTAACAACGACTTGAGAAAGTACCTTCAGATCTGGATGGGATTTTTGCCTTAGTTTTTGTTTCAACCTTCTTATCTACCTTTTAAGGCGTTTGGCAAGCCACCACAAGCTATTGTAGTCTTTGGTGAGTTTTTTCTTTCTCTTCTTCTCTTTAACACTTTCCTTAGCCAATCTCTCAAGTGCAGCATTTGTTTTTTCGAAGTTCTCAGACAACTTCTTATACCTTCCTTTGATAACCCGTTCCAAAACCTCTTGCTGAGTGATTACCTCTTTCAGATGCTTTATTTTCTGAGACTTCTTTGACTTGGAGCTTTTTGATGTTTCTCCCTCTTCTGTATGAGTGAAGGTCTCATAGTTTTGTGCACACTCAGTTGACTGCTCAGGGATCTTGGTGACAGGGCATTAGTCTTGCTACTCTGATTCTGAGTCAGATTAGGGCAAGTTTAATTTATTGGTTCCCTTCCCTATACTCTGCTCTGTAGGACACTCTGTGGTTTTCTCTATGGTCTGCTCAAAGTTTAACCTTCTCTTCAACCTGTGGGGCTTCACTCCAGATATTCTGTCTTCTGGAGGTCCTGGTAGGGTCCTTCTTTTTCTTGAACTGCTTTGAGGAGACGATTGTTTCTTTGAACCCTTGCCCTGTTCATTTGCAAGCTGATTCTGTGTTTCAAAACCTTCCCAGAATAGAAAATGCTCCCAGCTCCTTCCCTGTTGTTTCAATTCCTCCAGGATGATCAATTTTATGAGGCCGAAGTGACACAGAGTAGTTTTCATGCTGAAAGGTTGAGCTCTAATCTTCTTGCAAACCTTAGTTAAACTTTTATGTACGCAAAAATGCAAATTAAGAGGAGTCTTTCCTGTGAAATGGTCCAGGAGTTTGAAGTGATACATCATAAGTTTATCATACCTGCCCTCCGAGGTAATGTACAGTTGGATGCCTTTGAACAACTCCTTCCATTCCTCTTCCAGATAGGAAACCAACATTCCTTTTTTCCATACCTTGTGCCTGTATCCCTCTTTCAAATAAGCTATGAAATCCAAATTTTTGGGAGCAGTGGTTTTAAACCATCTCTGACCGGTTCTTGGTAGGCTTGTTGCTGCAGCAATGGCAGCTTCATCTACCACAATTTCCATAGACCCAACATGAGATTTGTTCCCATCGAAAGTCTTGGCAAAAGCTTCTGCTGTATACTGGTGGCAACCAATTTGCAACCTCTCAACGAATTCGATACACCCTGCGTTTGAAAAATGTCTCTGGACTTCGGGGTGTGTTTGTATAAAGGATAGGCTATCCAGATCTCTCTTGAGTAGAGCACCACTACGTTTCCTCGCCATTCTATAACTTGAAGATCCCAACAATTTGTAACCCCTGCAACTGCTGGTCGAGCCGAGGTTCTGCACTGTTGAAAACACTTCGAGAGTCGGCTCTGTTTTAAAAAATTTGAAACTTTGACAGGCCTCCGCGAACAGGGTGTGATATGGAAACAACAATTTGATTTGATGTTATCAGGCACCACTGAATTCGAACTTGAAATCCCTGATGCCATGATTATGGAGCGTGAGTTTTTGAGCCGGATTGGCATCACAATCCTATTTTGATGTGCAGAATTGAGTTTCCATCATTACGCACTCTCATCAGCGCATGATTTGGATTTGCCTGATGTGGGATGATCATATCATCATTTGTATTTAGACGTGGATATCATGCACGTGATTCCCTCTTTCTTCAGCCAACGACCCGTGGAAAACGCCCCTTATCTGTTCATACTTACCGCTTTCACCAATGCATGGCCCTGTGGAAAACCCCTGTTAGTTGTTGAAAGTATTCACTTTCCTCAGCGCATGACCTTCTATTAACTTCTCTGTAGGTGTGGAAAGTATTCACTTTCACCAGTGCACGACCTTGTAAAAACCGTTGCATAGCTGCAGAAAGTCTTCACTTTCAACGACGCATGACCCGCGACCCTGTTTCTTTGATACTTTGGAATTTGACACTTTCAACAATGCACAGACTTATGAGAAGCGCTCCTTAGCTGTTGAAAGATGCCACTTTCCACAGCTAACACTCAACTTTTGGACACACGTTAGCTGTTGAAAGTGAATTATGAAAATTTTGAAAAGAAGACTTTATGGGTCATATTATTTTCTAAGACAAAACACCAAAACCTAAGTTTTGCAGTTATAAAAACTCAAAAATGACTTTGAGGAAACTACCGATAGCCATGCTATCCACCACAAAACTCGACCAAAATGACGGTTTCATTTTGGGAGTTAACATTTGGCTCCAACTGGGATGGGGATCTCCCTGTGAGGTGACCAAGAACCTAGCTAGACTCAGTAGCCTTATTACAATTTGAAACAGAAACTTGAAAAATTGTTGCTAGTACCATTGGGCATGGAGTTATTTGAATGACAAAAATAAAGAAAACAGAACTGAAAAAGAAAATATGTACAAGAAGAACCTGGCTTCAAAGGAAGCCTTATGAGAAATAGATCTTTAGGAAGCGCCCGTTGAAAGGGCCACCTGATACTGGCTCGTCTGAAAGAGTTTGGAGAATGAAGGTATTATTCTGCTGCACCGCTGTTATGACAAAAGGACCTGTCCAAAGAGCCTCAAATTTTCCGTGTTTCCCCTTCTCTTGCCTTGCTGCATCCCACTTTAAGACCAAATCCCCTGTTTTGAAGACATCTTATTTGACTTTCTTGTCGAAAGTTTGCTTGATTCTTTCCTGATGTAGTTCATTTTTTTCCAAGAGCTACTCTCTATCTTGATGCAGTTCTACCAAATTGTGAATTCTCCTAGTCAAATCATTGGGTTCAGAATCAGTTTCTTGTAAGAATTTTGCAACCGGTAATGCAAGTTGAACAGGAAATATAGCCTCAGTACCATATACCAACTTGAAAGGAGATGTACCGATTGATTTCTTACATGTTACCCTGTCATCCCACAAGGAAAACTTCAGTTTGGAATCCCAACCTCTGGCATTTTGTTCAAGCAGCTTCTTTATGATTCT
>SNQJ01S0194425.1:1119-17642 GCA_010110895.2 Picea sitchensis | reverse complement strand
GAGTTGCAACTAAAATCTTAAGTCTAGTTCTATTTTAGAACTAAAGTGTAATATTGAGTTGCAACTAAAGTCTTAAGTCTAGTTCTATTTTAGAACTAAAGTGTAATGTTGAGTTGCAACTAAAGTCTTAAGTCTAGTTCTATTTTCGAACTAAAGCATACCAGTCTCAAGTCTAGTTCTATTTTCAAGCTAAAGTTTAATGTTGAGTTGTAACTAGTCTCAAGTCTAGTTCTAAGTTCGAACTAAAGTATGAAGTTGGTTTATGATTAACTCATGCAAACATGTTACTATTTTGAGCCTCTCCTCTTCCCCTCTTTAGCCTATATAAGAAGAGTTTGAACCCTATCTTCATCACAGTTTTGATATGCAGGTTAAGGGTGAAGAAATAGAGGAGCACATAAGTGATAAAGAGACAACATATCAGAGGTGTATTTCAGAGGAACCTGCCATTTACAGGCCCCCAACCAATGCACTCCCCATTTAGTTCTTCCAAAAAATAAGCATTATTTTTGTGATGTGCACCGATTTTGAATGGGCCCATCCACAGATTGTCAAATTTTTCTTGCTTTCCTTTATCCTCATTTCTTGCATCCCATCTCAACACCAGATCACCCAACCGAAAATCCTCTGGTTTAGAACGCTTGTCAAAAGCCTCATTTATCCTTTCCTGGTGGAGTTGTGATCGATTTTACACATGTTCCCTCATCTGATGTGTGTGAACCAGTTGATTTATTCTCCTCTGCGCATCATTTGTCTCAACCTAATACTCTTGTAGCAACTTTCTGACGGGAAACCCCAGTGTGTTAGGGAAAATTGCTTCAGTGCCATATACGATCTGAAAAGGCGACGTTGAGGTGGACTTCTTGGTGGTAAACCAATCTGCCCACAACACATAAATAAGATTTTTATGCCAAGCTTTCTTATTGTCTTGTAGGAGTCTTTTGATGATCCTATCTAGGCTCTTGTTTGATGATTCTGCTAACCTGTTTCCTTGTGGGTAGTACCCTGTAGAATGCCCTAGGGTTATGTTGTAATCCTGAAAAAAATTCTCTATATTCTTGGACTTGAATGTGGCCACGTTATCTATTATGATCTTGACAGGGAATTCGAACCTTGACAGGATGTTCATCTCCAGAAATTGGATGACAAATGCGTCAGTGGCCTGCTTCGTGGGGATCACTTCTATCCATTTTTTGAAGTAGTCAGTGGTGGTTAGTATCCATTTGTGTTGCATTAAAGATGGAGGATTTATTTACCCTATGAAATCCAAACCCCACTACATGAAAGGTGCTTTGACCGAGATCAGATTTAGTGGCAAGGGCTGCAACTTTCTTCTTCTGTCAAAAATATGACACTCGTGGCAACTGGAAACTTCCTTGTATATGTCTGTGAAGATTGTAGGCCAATAGTAAGCCTCTCTTAGGATTTTTTGCATGATGGTTTTCCAGTAGTGGTGTCCTCTATAGTCTCCCTTGTGAAATTATTCAATAGCTCATTTTGCGTTGTTTTCTATCAAACAACTAAGCAATATCCCTCTGGGATCTTTTCAGTATAGTGAACTATCCAGGATCTATAACTTAGCTGCTTTGAGTTTTAGAAATCTGTCCTTGGTCTTACTTAAACCTAGAGGGGCTTGCAAGTTTCTTAGCACATAGATGATGTCTGTATACCACAACGATTCGACGAAATCCTGACCTACCTGTGCAGTGGTTTCTTCCTGAGGATTCTATAACAAATCAACGATGAAGTTGATCCCCACAACGTTGAAGTCCTACTGCGCCATCAACTTTGCAAGGCCCTGACCCTTGATTAGTTTTGTTGGCTTAATCTCAACATCATATTCCAGCTTGGCCGTTATCCACTTACCTCCCCTTCCTTCAGGATCGAGCTGAGTCAGGATATCCTTGACTGAGTTGCTGAGCAAGTAAGCAACAACGTGGGAGTGTAAAATGTACCTCCTAAACTCCTTTATGGATTTTACTAAGGTGTATGCTTGTTTCTTCATAATATCTTACCTTAGTGGATCATCCCTCTTCATTATAATGAAATAGGCTATGGATTTTTCAAAGTTCTTATCGTCTTTTTGTAGCAGCATGCCGACGATTGTATGCTCCGAGGTGAATGAGAACAAGATGAAGTCTTTCGTGAAGTCTGAGCTGGCCAACACTGGATATTTAGTCAGCGCCACTTTGATATCTTCGAATGATTTCCTGGCTTTCAGGTTCCACTTGATCTCGTTTCCCTTTCTAAGCATGCAGGTGATATGTTTTATGATTTTCTCCAGGTTCAAGATGAATCTTCTCAACAATTTTACTTTTCGCAGGAAGGACTGCACTTCCTTCTTACTGTGCAAAGTGTTGATTTTTAGGATTCCTTCAACCCTGCTGGGATCTATCTTAATGCCCTCTTTCGAGATAATGTGCCCCAACAACTTTCCTTCTTCCATCCTGAAATGTGACTTCTTCAAATTCAGTGATATGCTGAATTTCCTGCACTTCTAAAAAACTTTCTTCATATGCTCGAGGTGTTGTTCATCGGAGTCAGTTTATACTGTGATTTCATCCATATAGATTACAATGAACTTGTTCTTTTCATCAGGAATATCTATGTCCATTTCCCTCTAGAAAGTAGCTCCTGCATTCATCAGGCCAAAAGGCATCCTGGCGTACATGAACGTCCCCCATGGTATCGCAAAATCCATTTTTTCTCTATCATCCAGGTGGACCATGATCTGATTATACCCCAAAAAACCGTCCAACATGGACATTTTCTGGGACCCCACTACCTTTTGTGGAATATAGTACATCTTAGAGAGCGGGTAGTGGTCCTTGAGGGACACTTTGTTTAAGTTATGAAAATCCACACACAGTCTTATTTTGCCGTTCTTTTTTTGACAGGCACCAAGTTGGCCACCCACTTAGAAAACCTTAAAGAAACAATAATTTTAGCTTCAAAGAGTTTCTTTACCTCCTTCTCAATTAGCAGAAGAAGTAGGTGATTTATATGTCACAACTTTTGTTTGAACGACCTCTGATCTTGTTTGAGAGGGATGATGTGCTGAATCACTTTAGTGTCATACACCTTCAAGTCGTCATAACTCCAAGTGAAAACATCCAGGAAATCCTTCATGAGCTTGATGTAGTCTTGCTTGATCTTTGGACTGAGTGTTTTTGACAATTTGATTATTTTTGAGTTCTCCTCAATCGCGATGTTGCAATCTTCAACATCCTCATCATTTGCAGTGATCTTGGGATCCCTAGCCACATCGTTTTTCGTCAAACAACTTCTCCAACAGAACTAGCCCCTTTGGAATGATGTTGTTTTTTATTTGTACTATGCCCCTTCCCGCTATCTGGTTCTGGAAAGGGACGTCATCGCTGCACGCATTCGCACTCCCATATTGGTCACAACAACACTCATCATCAATTTTTGTGTTAGAGAAATTTTCGCTCATTAGGAGGAATATCTCCACCTGTTTGTCATCCTCAAACACCTGCCAATATTTGATGTTATCAGGCACTAATGACCTGTGTTTGAATTCAATCTCGTATTTTCTTTTTGGGAATATGGGGACTTTAAAAATTGAGGCCGAGGTGGCCAATGCATCAACGATCTGATTTTTCTCCCTTGGGATAACAGATAAATCATACTCTGAAAATTCTTCGAGGAGGTCCAACGCCAAAATTCTATATTCTCTCATCTTGGGGTGTTTGGATTGATATATTCCTTTCACCTAGTTTATAATTAGCTTAGAGTCTCCGTGCATTGCTATCCTCTTTGCATTGAGCTATTTCAAAACCTTCAGACCCAAGATCAATGCTTCATACTCGGCCATGTTGTTTTTACATTCGAGCACGAGCTTGTATTAGCACAGCTTCATGCCCACTTCAGGGGGCTTATCCATATGCTAAAACGTTCTCCTTCCTTACTGACAATGCCATCAAAACTCATGTTCAATATGTCATTTTCCATGCGGTTCTTTATGTCTGTGCACTCTGCTGCTTGTCACACGGTTTCCTCATTGGTTATCATGATGGTTGTCGGCTCGTCCTCTTCAAAACTTAGGTCATTGTAGAATATGGAGGAACCAACCTCAATATTGACAAAGTAGATAGGATGGTTATTTGGCTGTGTCTTACTACTTACCATGTATTTCAACAACACTTCTCTGCACAACTATCTATCCTGGCCAAAGATAGGAATGGTGGCATATGACATGTCCATCTGCAGAGTCCCCTATAAATTCGCAGCCCATGACCTGGACAACATCAATGCCAAAATTAGGGGGTATGTCTGCCATAACCACATCCATTACCATGTTCTTCAAAGGAATTTGGGCCAGTGACATGACCAGGTCTTTGATGAGACCCAAACACTTGAATTTCCTCGAGTCAAAGGAAAAAGGTCTTTATAAGGCCTAGTGATATCCAAACCGAACTCCTCCATGATCACCTTTGGCATGAGCTTGTGTGACGCACCAGAGTCCAGCATGGTGTTAGGCAGGGTCATGTCATGGATTTTCAGACTGAAAGAGAATGGGGGAACGTCCTCGGTCTCACTTGTCTCCTCAACTCGTGGAACAAATAGAATAACAGGGTGATCGTCTTGGACATTCAAAGTATCGAGGGTCCCTCCCATTTTCATCATTTTAATAATATTCTCCCAATACTCACCTATTCTGATAAGTTCATTGAATGGGACAAAGATTTTGATTTTATCCATTTCATGCTCAAAGTTAAAAGGGGGATAAACTTTCTCTACCTCTTTTCCACATGCTTACCGACCTATTTCCAGCGCTTTCCTCGGGGCCTGTTAAGATCCAAAGACCTGAATACAAAATCACCACAACAGATATACAAGAACAATATGCAAAATCTCCTTTATTACTATCAAACCCTTGATGTAGGGTAGCACCATACAATGGATCCTATTATGGAAGGGATCCTCTCCTGTTCACTTTCCTCTTCGAGGGGGCATCCTCCTAATGAGCTTTAGCTCCAAATACAATAATTCTCTTCATATCCCATTACATTGCTTGAACCTCTTTATATAGTGCTACCATAACCTAAGAACATTCTAGAGGAGGAATCATCTAGAAGTAGAACCTTCTAAGAAGTCCTCTTACATTTATTATATCTAACTACCATAATGGCCCTTATTTAATAATATAGTGGACCTAGTCCACCTTACATTGAATGGACTCCACTATTATCAATATGGGTCCTCTGGGTCCCCATTGCTACCTCTCTAGCTACCTAACATTCCATCTCCCTTATGAAAGCGTTGTCCTCAATGTTTTATGTACAACCATATAATAGGGTCCCATGGATAATTGTGAACCATAATGCTGAAGAAGTCTAGAGAACCAGGGTCACATGTAGAAAGGAAGGCCACCATGATGAAGTAGTCCAACCACCATTGTAAGCCCGAGTCCCATGTCCAAGTGCTCATGTGAACTCCCCGTGGAAGATTTTCGAACTCAATAACCAACTCAAAATGATGCTTCAAAGACTGAGACCTGTCATGTGGATCCAAATAAGAAGATCCATCCACATAGTGGAAAATGGTTGTAGCAGAATCTGTAAGGAATAATACCATTGTAGAATATGCATGATGGACACTGGTAATAATCATTGGCTCTTGATTTTTCACATTGATTCTCTCTACAAAAGGTGGATTAGAGTCATCAAATAAAATATGAAAGTGGTTGTCATCCCAGAAATGACAACTATCCATATACCAATAATCAAAATTGGCCTCAAAATCATACCAAGCATATATTTATTGATTATATTCATCACTAACATCTGCCAAAAGAAATATCTCCTACATGCTATCCATTGAATCTTTAATACTATGAAAACTATCATTAAGGCCATTTGCAAGGTCATGCAATCTAGCATTCAATGTGTCATACAATTGGGATTTGAATGCTTCAGTAATTTTTAGAATTTATATGAGGTTTTGATAGGAAATATCCATCTGAGCACCCTATGAACTCTTCGGTGTTGCAGCCTTCAAAAAAATAGAACAATAAGTTACGGCAGAAAATCATGGTTTTTTTTTGGAAAACCCTAAAAACTTGTTGAATTTAAAATGTTCATAACTTCACTTCCCGGACTCCGTTTCGTCTACTTTGTTTTTTCATATTGGGTGAAATTGTGAGAGGAACTCAGATATGTAATTTTTTTGGTCAAATTCATCCTCCAGATGCTACATAAATAAAAAAAATCGCGTCGTCGTCCGCGGAAAAAACCCCTGAAAAATTGCAGATTTTAAAACTTCAATATATCGACTTCCTGGATTCTGTTTTGGTCGATTTTTTTTTTTAACTTGGGTGTTTTTCTGAGAGGAACTCATATATACAACTTTTTTCTGCAAATTGTGCACAAAAATATATCGAAAATTTCTGGAATGTCACGGCCCTCTTTTTTTTCTTCTCCGAAAACAAAATCTGCAAAAATAAAAAATATTTGCCCACAATGTCTGCCAAGGAAAGTGCTATGATACCACTTGTTAAGATCCAAAGACCTAAATAAAAAAGTACCACAAAATATATACAAGAACAATATGCAAAATCTCCTTTATTACTATCAAACCCTTGAGGTAGGGTAGCACCATACAATGGATTCTATTATGGAAGGGATCATCTCTTGTCCTCTATTATGGAAGGGATCATCTGTCTCTGGCATAAAATCACCGTTTTTTCTCATGTACCGATCATGTTCACCCTTTGTCAAAAACATGCATGGGTTCTTGTCATCGCAAAAATGAATTGTGTCTTCGAACATATGATCAAAGTCTTCATCGACGTAGTTATTTTGGAATGGAGGTCTTGTCTGCTGGTTGCCTTGATATCTCTGCTACCTCTGTCTAATCTGAGGGACCTGACCCCTTATGAGGTTCTGATTTCTAGGCGGGGGGTCATGTTGTTCTCAGGTGACAGGTCTGCTTCCCATGGACATTATCTCCATCAGTTTCTCCATCGTCTTCATCGTCAAGTCAAACTTGTCGTCCGAGGAACGAGATGTCGATGGTTGTGCGTCTCCTTGAGGTTTCTTATCGCTTATATTGAATCTCTATTTGATCTTCCCCAACACCATCATATTCACCTCGACTTCAATTGCATTTCTCATTATTGCGTCCAGATTTTCTAATTTCTTTCTCTTAATAACAGGGCGAAATTACTGTCGAAGGATTTGACATATCACAATTGTGCAACCCTGGGGGGTGGCTAGACTTATGTAGGAATCAAGTTATAAAATTTCATGAAATGGGCTGAGAATTCATGCACCATCTCCTCCGACGACTTACTCATATTATTGTACTGCATTAACAATTGCAACAGGTTCTTCTTGTCTCTTATAACGTCCCCGGTTGTCAACCCCACGACCGGGAAAACGCTACTGCGCAGAAACAACATTCTCATACTTATATATAACATGAATTAAGTCATATTACACATATTTAACTAAACCAAACAGAGTAATCAAAGAATTATGACTAACATACAGGTTTAATTGGATTAACTGTAATTCATGATTACAGCGGAATACATGATAATATTGCAAGAATCACAGACATGCACATACTTATAAATTAACTACAAAATTAACACTTATCTTTTATTACTGGTGTAATTCCACCAACCATGTGTAGGCCTTCCATGAACCTCCCAGCCTTAGACCATGCTGCTCATCACGCTCAGCAGTGGGTCACCACCGAGATGGGACTAAACTCCATCCAAGGCAAGGAATCCTAGTCTAGGCTGAGGTTACAGGGAAAAGTGCATGAAATAACTGAAAGAATTCTTCCCAGGATGCCTTCTTATGCCAACTACTCACAGACTCTCATTCCCCACATGCTTGTTCCGCATGGGAGTATACACCTTCACAAGAACAGTCCATGAGTGCTTCACCTCCCTCTCTGGGTCTCGACAACAGGCCAAATCAGGAAGTCTTAGAGCTCTGTAGCTGGTGCTAGACTCTCTTTGGAAGAATACCACTTCCCAGTAGACTCCTTCACCTGGAAATAGCTTCTCACAGGCCTAACAAACTGCCTCTTCAACTAAGGGCCTTACAAACCGGTTCTTCATCCCCTTCTAACTCAATTCCCACATGATGAGGATAACCACAACACAACCCCACTAAGGAAAATAGAAACCAGCAACCTACAGACAGATCGGGTACGAATTCAGCTCTGTAATGGAAGATAGACTGGGTTCTTGAACTCACAATTCGACTTTCCCCTCCTGACCAATTCTCTCAATGGTGCATAGTTATGTCAAGGACAAACGCAGACCAATAATAAAATCAAATAGATGATGTTTTGGTCTTCAGGAAGACGTCTTAGTTTTCTGGTTCTCAGAGATGCGTGAGGATATCTGAAATCAGAGTTTTTAACTACATGTGCCTGGGTCAACACATGTCACCCATGAAGCTGCATGCACTCCATCAACATGCATTCCTATCTAAGAACTTAGGACAAAACATATATTTCACATGGCTTTTGGAATAATATTAAAATATTATTCCCAAGGACTTAAGCCCCTAGGCTCAACACTTAGCCTCTCTTTCCAACCTTCCACCCCCCAATCCATTACCCACACTATGGAATATTAGTCCCCCATCACTCATTCATCATGGTCGGTCTGCACACAGAGATGTTTATATTTTTATTAATGTTCTTCATAATTACATATAAAAAAATAGGCTCCCGGCCTTAACACTTAGGCTCTCTGGCCTAATAAAATCATAAGCCTTACACCCTTATATTAACTTGTCTCACCAGCCTATAAAACATGATTTACAAATCATAAACATGATTACAACAGGGCTCGTCCTTGAAGATATTACATTCCCCTCCCCTTATTTTTGCATTGTCCTTAGTGCAACTTTCACACAACATCAACATGATTTCCAAAATCTTCAAAAAGATGTAGGTATTCAGCCTGCATAGCATGGTCATGCCCCCATGTCACGTCCTAAGGACCGTACTAGGTCCACTGGACCTTTACAAGCCCTATATCTTGATTCTAGAGTTGTTTTCTTTTCCTATCCAATATGCGCACATGATGCACTTGCAGGATACCTTCTTGTTCCACCTAAATTACATTCCAATCGATAACATGATTAGCATTAGGTATATATTTCTTAAGCAATGAAACATGAAACACATTATGTATAGTCATGGATGCAGGTAATGCAAGCATATATGCAACTGGCCCAATTCTTTCTAGGATTTCAAATGGCCCACAAAATCTGGCTGCCAACTTGGCACAGTTTCCTAGCTTAAGTGAACTTCTATTAGCTTTTACTTTCAGGAAAACATGATCACCCACTTTGAATTCTCTCTGGGTTTTGTTTTTGTCAGCATAACTTTTCTGGCTGTCTTGGGCAACTTTTAAATTCTGCTTAATTTTAATCATTTTCTCTTCCATTTCCTTGAGCAGCTTTGGCCCAATTACTGCCCTATCTGCTGTATTATCCCAACTTATTGGAGTATTGCACTTTATTCCATAAAGTGATTCAAATGGGCTCATCTTCAATGATGATTGATACCCATTATTGTAAGTG
The DNA here is from genome assembly GCA_010110895.2 of Picea sitchensis. Classification (NCBI taxonomy): domain Eukaryota; kingdom Viridiplantae; phylum Streptophyta; class Pinopsida; order Pinales; family Pinaceae; genus Picea; species Picea sitchensis. The sequence goes on along the minus strand of SNQJ01S0194425.1, from coordinate 8,067 downwards.
AATTGTACCAAGTGTAGGTAGTCTTCCCATTTTGATGGTTTTTCCATCACATACATTCTTAGTATGTCTTCTATCACTCGGTTCACCCTCTCTGTCTATCCATCAGACTCAGGATGATAAGATGTACTAAAGTTCAGAGTCGTTCCGAATCCTTTGAACAATCCTTTCCAAAAAGTCGAGGTGAATTTCAGGTCTCTGTCAGACACAATTGTTTTAGGAATTCTGTGCAAACGTGCCACTTCCTTCACAAAAATATCAACAACATATGCTGCCTTGTGAGTGGCATAATTCTTTTCATGCTCTTTCAGCTTGCTGGACTCATAACATATTACAGATCCATTCTATCTGAGAAATCCTCCCAACCCTTCTTTACACGCATCTGTGCACACCACAAAATCCACATTTGGATCTGAAATACTCAATATTGTAGCACTGGTTAACAATGGCTTCAATTGATGGAAACGTTTCTCACACTCTTCAATCCACTGAAACTTTTTCTCCTTCCTTTGCAAGGAAGTGATAGGGTGAGCTATCTTTGAGAACCCTGCGATAAACCTTCTGTAATAGCCCGCTAGACCCATAAAATATCTAACTTCCACCACTTTTTTTGGCGCTCACCATTTTCTGATGGCCTCAACCTTCTCAGGATCCACGGTGATCCCTTCTTCTAAAATAATGTGTCCCAAGTAATGGTTATTCCTTTGATAAAACGAGCATTTGCTCAACTTGGCATACAACTGGTGTTCTCTCAACACTTGCAGCACCATCCTCAGGTGTTGTGCATTCTCTGCCTCTAACTTGGAATACACCAGAATGTCATTCAGGAAGACTATGACAAACTTGTATAGATAGTCCCTGAATACACCATTAATCAAGCACATAAAAACAATAGGTGCATTCGACAGCCCAAATGGTACTATTGTGAACTTGTAAAGACCATACCTTGTTCTAAAGGTGGTCTTTCTGATGTATTCATCCTTTATTGTTACTTGGTGATATCTTGATATGAGATTTATCTTCGAAAACATTTTCGCACCTTTCAACTGATCAAAAAGATCGTTGATTCTCAGCAGAGGATACTTGTTCTTGACAATTACTTTGTTCAACTGTCTGAAATCAATGCAAAACCTCAACGTCCCGTCCTTCTTCTTCACGAACAGGACTGAGGCACCCCAAGGTGACAGGCTTGGGTGAATGTACTGCTTCTTTAGAATCTCTTCAAGTTTCAATTCCAAGTCTTTCATCTTTGGCGTACTCATTCTATAAGGAGATTTCGACATTAGAACTGCTCCAGGCATCAAATTTATAGAGAAATCAATATCTCTCTTCAGAGGTAGTCTAGGTACCTCCTAAAATACGTCTTCAAACACTGTTAGTACCACATGGTCTCCAATATTTGAGACTTCATCTCTGGATGCTTCCTCCACACGGGCTGCAAACAATTGACAACCTTTCATGTAGCACTTTTTCAACTGCATCGCTGAGATTTCTCTAGAAACCACATCTCTAGGAATTCCTTGGACTATTTTCCGATTCCCCTCCTCATCCAGGCAATTAAATTCCTTGTTACGAAAGTCCAGGAGGGCATGGTGCTGGTCCAACCAGTCCATCCTGATTAAATAGTCATAAGAGTCTAAAGGTAGAATATTCAATTCAACCTTCATGCTCAATCCCTTCATGTCCACAGGACATGACTTAACCAACTCAATGACTTTCCTCTTGATTCCTGTAGCCAACTGCACTAACCAAGACTTTTCATGTTTTCTTCTTGATAAATGCAAAATTTCCACCACCCTAGGATCTACATAACTATGGCTAGCCCCTGAATCAATTAAAATAATAAATGGTTGGTTGTTAATAATACCTTCCACTTCAATTATGTGTGACTTAAATTCATCTTGCTTGTTGTCCGGGGCCGCATAGATCCTTGGCATTCTACTGCCCATGTCCTCCACTGTTTCAGCTTGTTGAACATTATGGATAGCTCTTGCTTTTCCATTTTTATGGGGACAATATCTGTACTTGTGGTCCTCTTTATAGCCCCAACACTGAATGGGCATCTGTCTCGGCCTTTGTTCCCCCATTTCAGCCATTCTCGACTCTCTAATTGATGGTTGTCCTTGAGGACTATTTATGAAAAAGGGAGGTTTGTTTCTCTTCTATCTCTGTTCTTTCTTAAACTTCTTCTGGTCATCCCAAGCCTTCCAAAAGGTAGGATTTTCTCTTTGTTGTTCATATAAGCATTTCACTCTTCTTATTGTTTCTTCCATAGTCTTAGGATCATCACACTGAATCTTTTCACCAATGGGAGGTGGCAATCCACTCAGATACCTCTTAATCTTGACAATGTCATCTTTCATGAATGGAACATACTTCAGTGATTCCAAAAACCTTCATTCATATTCATCAATGGTCATGCTGCCCAGCTTGTGTTCGAAGAACTCCATCTTTCTATCATAGTATCTTTTAATCAGGTATTTCCTCTCGAAATACCTCTTGAATTCCTTCCAAGTGATATCTTTCTCTCTAAAGTGTTGCACCTGCACAAGATGATCCCACCATAGGGATGCTTTTCCTTTTAGTTGATACATCGCAATTCTTCCTTCTACATGAGAGGAATAAATCTACAGTTGGAAATATTTCCTCATGCCAAGCAAACATGTTTTGGTTCCTCCTTCTTATGTTTTCCATCAAATGTAGGAGGCTTAATCTTGTTCATGTCCCCTTTCAATTCATCCACTCTAGATATTCGGTGTTTTTTGGTAGGGGATGGGCTTGAAATACTATGTTCTTCCTTACCAGAATGCTTTGGGGAGCGACGATGATGTCTGCTACCACTCCTTGATCTTATTTTTCTCTCATGGGTCCTGCGACTCCCTGTTTTGCTTGTGTCACTCTCCTTTTCCAATTTCCTTTCTATTGTTTCCAAGATCTTCAACATCTTTAAGTTGAATTCACCCTGCTGATCCCTGACCCTCATGAGCTTTCAGTTATCGGCTCAACTATCTTGGGCATCTTTCTGCAATATTTCAATGATTTTCATCATATTCCCTTCCTTATCCAATTCTCTTCAGTTCCCATTGGAGTTCAATCCTTCGACTCCCAGGTTGACATCCCTTCCTTCTCTTTCATTCTCTGAATTAGAGGCAATCCGTACCTCTTCCATTTCTATACTCGACGTCGATTCAGGTCTTTCCTAACACTGATTCAACTCTGCACACACAACGTGTAGTCAACCAAATTTTTTCAGGCCTTAAACCCTTAATAAAACTACAACATTCATAAACCAACGTGAATATGAAAACGTTTTGATTCCACGAATTTTCTGAGCTCTATTTGGCTCTGCAATTTTTAGGTGATAGCCCCCATTTTATTCGTCCCCAACCCATGCATCCACTGGCCATGACCAAATGGTAAACTTCTAGGTGATACAAGGCTCTCCAAATGAAACTTCAGGTTTTAGGATTTCAGGGCTTCGGGGTTTCGGGTTTCAGGGTTTTTGTCCCGGAGGTTCTCGCACTCGCTTCCCTCTCCAATTCCTGACTCCTGAAATTTCGACCTCTCTCCCCCTGGCCCCACAACACAACTTTCGCCAACCAAGGTAGTGACACATGGTGTCCTTAAGAAGGTACACGTCATTTTCGACAATGTCATAGGGTCCCACCACTTTCACTTTTCATTTCAGAATGCATGATTACAACTTGGGAATACATGATAATTCATGATTACAACAGAATACATGATAATATTGCAAGAATCACAGACATGCATATACTTATAAATTAAGTACAAAATTAACACTTATCTTTTATTACTGGCGTAATTCCACCAACCTCGTGCATGCCTTCCATGAACATCCCAGCCTTAGACCACATTGCTCATCATGCTCAACAGTGGGTCACCCTCGAGCTAGGACTAAGATCCACCCAAGGCAAGGAATCCTAGTCTAGGCTGAGGTTACAAGGAAAACTGCACAGAATAACCGAAAGGATTCTTCCCAGGATGTCTTCTTATGCCCACTACTCACAGACTCTCATTCCCCATGTGTATGTTCCACCTGGGAGTATACACCTTCACAAGCACAGTCCATCAATGCTTCACCTCGTTCTCTGGGTCTAGGAAATAGGCCAAATCAAAAAGTCTTAGAGCTACGTAGCTGGTGTTGGACTCTCTATGGAAGAATACCACTTCCCAGTAGACTCCTTCACCTAGAAATAGCTTCTCACAGGCCTGACAGACTGCCTCTTCAACTAAGGGCCTTACAACCCAGTTCTTTAGTGCCTTCTGACTCAATTACAGCACAATGAGGATAACCATAACACAACCCCACTCAGGAAAATAGAAACCAACAACCTACAGATAGATCAGGTACGGATTCACCTCTGCAATGGAGGATAGATTGGGTTCTTGTACGCACAATTCGACTTTCCCCTCCTGACCAATTCTCTCAACGTTGCATAGATATGTTAAGGATAGACACAGACCAATAACGTAATCAGACAGATGATGTTTTGGTCTTCAGTAAGATGTCTCAGTTTTCTAGTTCTCAGAGCTGCACGAGGGTATCCGAAATCAGACGCAAAGGATGATGGAATGAGGAGCGACCCCCTCCATGACTGACTTCTACAGGTTGTAACTGCATGTGCCTGGGTCGACACATGTCACCCATGAAGCTGCATGCACTCCATCAACATGCGTTCCTTTCCAGGAACTTAGGTCAAAACATATATTTCACATGGCTTTTGGAATAATATTAAAATATTATTCCCAAGGACTTAAACCCTGGGCTCAACACTTAGCCTCTTTTTCCAACCTTCCATCCCTCAATCCCTTACCCACTTTGTGGAATCTTATTCCCCCATCACTCATTCATCGGGGTTGGTCTTCATGCAGCGATGTTTATATTTTTATTAATTTTCTTCATAATTACATATACAAAAATAGGCTCTCGGCCTTAACACTTAGGCTCTCTGGACTAATAAAATCATAAGCCTTACCAAATTATATTAACTTGGCTCATCAGCCTATAAAACATGATTTACAATTCATAAACATGATTACAATAGGGCTCATCCTTGGGGATATTACATCTCCCCACCTAGTAATGAAAGACTTCTTGAACGCAGTGAAGTATAGAATGCTTGTAGCCGAGAGGGCCTTGAACCATTTCCTCACCTCCCCCGAAAGGATTTGCATGAAAAACCTCATTTTCATGTCTACATAGTCCATCTCCTCTAGGTCTATGAAATCATTTAACCAATCCAAATGCCTCTGGGCTGAGACGTTCCCTTTAGCATCATAGAGCTTAATCCTCTGGTTCTAATTTTGGGGCAAATCATGCAGTTGGGCTGGAAGAACGAGGGGGGAAAATCTAGCCGCCATGGCTGTAGGATGGTTGGGGATTTGAGGGATATTATTAGATATCAGGGCTTGGAATCTCTTCCGGTCGAAAACTATCTCATCCAAGTTGGTTTCCGACTTAGACCTAAACATGGTTTTCTCAAACAACGTGTCAAACTCAAGGTCATCAATGCTTTGCGTGCCGTCTTTGGGCAAGGACAAGCTTCTGTCTAGGTAATAGAATGGGTCTGGCACTTTCTCTCTAGTCCTACGCAAAATTTTCTTGAGGTCGCACACAGGATCTACCGGGTTTGGGTTAGGATTTGCTTGGGTATAGATCGTCTTCAGAGCCAGGGTTCCTGAACTACGCTACTTGGTGCTACTGGTATTTTTTATTGGATTCACTAGGGTAAAGGTTTCAACCACTGTAGATGTTTGTCCCTATGTTACCCTCAGGGGTCAAAACTATAATTTTAGTTGTTCTCCCATGGAAAATTTATTCAATTTCATCCCCGACAACAGCGCTAGAATGTTAGCACTCTGTAAATCTATTTGGCTGAAAAAAAGACGATAGAGGTAGCTTTTTCAAATAACTTTGAGACCTAAAACTAGCCTTTCAGATCTAGAGAGGGCTCTCTCAAGAGCCACTATCTCAACACAGGATATGGCTTTAAATATGTTGGCTAGATTTAACACCTTTTCATAATAAGTTCTGGATTCATTGGCATGAGATAGAAAGACCTCGGGCTATGGAGTCGATTCAAGAAATCGATAGAAACAAATGACTTGGTGACTGAACTTGAGAGGATAAAGGCTAAAAGATCAATAGTCTTCAGTTTAAAATCATTGTGTGTGGTGAGGAGAAAATACAGGAAGCAACTCACGACACTGCTAAGGATGAATTTAGAGTTAACTTAAGAGGAAATACGTTTTGTCTAAATAGCGCGAACAAGGGGTGTTGTGCGACGAATCCCAGGTTTGAAAATTTGTTCTGATTCAGACATAAAAAGATATGAATAAAGAAAGAAGGAGGCACGTATGCAAGGAAAGGAAACAATATATCTGATTGCTACAATTAGAATCTTTTCATCAAAGCTTCAAGACTTTTGCATTAAGTTTCGACCGGACTGAAACTACATTCAATAGACACTGTCTATACTAATTTTTTCCAACCAACCTGGCTTACATTGAAAACATAAAATATATAGGCAAAGGTGCCACTTGGGATGCCCTGCTCTCTAGTTAATATCCCTATAATCTATTAAAGTTCTCTGATACCACTTGTTAAGATCGAAAGACCTAAATACAAAATCACCACAAAAGATATACAAGAACAATATGCAAAATCTCCTTTATTACTATCAAACCCTTGAGGTAGGGTAGCACCATACAATGGATCCTATTATGGAAGGGATCCTCTCTTGTTCACTTTCCTCTTCGAGGGGTCATCCTCCTAATGAGCTTTAGCTCCAAATACAATAATTCTCTTCATATCCCATTACATTGCTTGAACCTCTTTATATAGTGCTACCATCACCTAAGAACATTCTAGAGGAGGAATCTTCTAGAATTAGAACCTTCTAAGAAGTCCTCTTACATTTATTATAT
>SNQJ01S0194423.1:0-17643 GCA_010110895.2 Picea sitchensis | reverse complement strand
TTAAATAGTGTTCATGAGGGTTAATGATTGATTTAATTATTAATTAATTCATTAATTAATTAAGTATTAAATTAATGGTTAATAATAAAAATATAATACTAATTTAAGTTACGTTCCCGTAAATGGAAACATATTAATGAATGCGATAAGGCATTTAATAATGGGATAAGGCATCTAATAATGGGATAAGGTCTTTAAGAATGGGATAAGGTAGTAGGTGGGGGAGTTAATGCAAGGAAGGCGGTGAAGGAGGAATAAGGAGGGGAAATGGAGTTGAGAGGGGATTCATTCTACGAGAGGGGAGAAGGGATTTTGGGGAAGAGCTGAGTATTGGACAGAGGGAGGAATTTACAGTGCACCGGGGGGTTGCTGGAGGTTTTGGGCTCGGAGGGCTAGGATATTCGTTGATATCCTAGGGCTAGGCGCTACTAGTCGGTAGGGAGGTTTGTTTTGGGTGGTGTCCTAAAGAAGAAATCTAAGGAAGCAAGTGGCAACATCAGGTTCAGGTTAGAGTTATGAATTGTTTTGATGTAAATTGTTATTAGATTTTATTACTATGAAAAATTAGATTTCGAATGTGTTATATGAAGTAATTATTAAATTTTACTGTGGTGTTCTAATTTAATGGTTGTTATAATTAATTGAGAGCCATTACAAAGGATGACTGGCTTACCCTCAACAAAAACTATCCTGCACAAGCATGCTACTGATAATCCAACAGCAAGCGTGTGAATGTGAGTTGTATAGAGACAGAGGGTGTGTACACATGGTCTGACCTTCTACAGGCCACGTGTATCTCTGAAACTCTGAATAAAAATAACAACAGACAATCCAAACTAGGAAGAGACCACTGATATTGAGAACCAGGATCTCTTGAAGGCTTGAACACTCTCTTTAACAGAAAAAGAAAACAATGTAAGGAAACAATTCGTAAAACAAACCAATCTGAGACAAGACTGCAAACAACCAAGACTTAGAAAGAATTCTAGAAAACCCCTGAGAATGTTTGATTATGACAGGGAAGAGGATGACTGCCTCAAAAAATTTCTGGACTCTACATGCTACTGCTACTTCCTCAGCTAGCCTTCACACGCGAGTTGTAAGAGAGTAGGGTGCAGGTACACACATGCAAACCTTATACAGGTCGTGTGTACCTTTGTGGGTCTCAAAAAAAAATAGTCAAGCAAATAACAGAGACAACTGGTATGGGAAACCAGACTCTCTACTAGCTCAGACTTTGCAAAAACTCAAAAAACAGGCAAGAAAACCAGTCTTTTAAAACTACCCAAAGCTATGTGTTTCGTTGGCAACTTTATTTTTTTTGTGCTTTTGTAGGTCCACACGGGTTGTTTCAGGTCAACGAGTGTGTACATGTGTGCAGTAATGGAGTAGGGCACATGGGCCCTTATAACGGAGGTTTTTTAAAGAGTTGTTCAGTAGTGTTTTGGAAAAGAAGGGATGTGAGATGGCTTGATGCCAGGTAAGCATGTATGGTGCAAATTAGGGTTATAACAGGGCCACCACAAATATTTCATATTCCTCTATGTCCCTTTTCTCAGATTAAGTATCCCACCAATATTTAACATGGGGGACGGCCTTGAGGAGTGCAAATGTAATATTTTCCCTATTGGAAAAATTGTGGACTAAAAAATACCCGTCGAGAAGATTCAACCATTTATATACAACATTTGCATCTATTAGTCCTTCAAATAATGGAATATCAAAATTTACCTGTACCTTGAATGGGGTCGCATGGCCACTTGATGAAGATGCTTCTCCTATGGGAAGTCATCGAAGGATCTACGCAAAGTTGTCCCTCATTTCATTCCTTTGTTGCATGAGGGATTCCTTGAGAAACATTTTAATAGGATCTCCTACTCCATCATCTTTATTTTAATCCCCCATAGGTTGTCATTGGGCTCGGTGTGGTCGATCTTGCAACGGCTCGATTGGTTCAAATCCAAACTTCTTGTACCCAGATCTTGTCGAGGACATGCACGAAGAAAAATAAATGAAGAGTAGATTTCTATGATACCATTGATCCAGATTTAGGAGCGGAACAAACCGATTATAGATTGAATACAATAAACACAGAGATATGAATAATAACACAGATGTCCAATGAACAATATATTCTATTAAATAAATGAAATAGGATGAAACTGTAAAACTGCAGAATTGAAACACTTGCTCGAATGGTGGTAGCTATCTCTGAGAAGAGATGTGGCTGCTACGCGCATCCCTCTGAGAAAAATAATTAGAATGAGGCTCCAAAGGAATTTTTGATATTACTCATGAATGCCAAAACCCTAGACATCCAAAAACCTAACTCTAGAAGGTGAACCACCAAAATTCATGTGGACCCCCATGGGTAAGTTGGTACCTCAACTTCTCAAGGTCGTAACTTTTGCATACGACCTTTGTTTTAGGCACGTGATAGCTCATTAGAAAGATCTTTTAGAGAAATACATATTATGTTGTCAAACTTTGACTCTGTCTACAGTTCGATTGTGGTGATCCAAAAACACAATTTTTAGGGCCCCAAAAAATCCCTAGAAGTACAACAAGATATGTTGACATGAAAACATACAAAATAAGTTGTTTGGATTAGGTGAGAGGCCACCAATATCCACCTGGAGGATGTGTAGGGCTTCAGATATCCCTAGAAGTGTAGAACCCATGATTACAAGGAAGCACATAAGAACGTGTTGAATACAAAAATGGACAAGAGGAGTCGGTTGGAATAGGTGGGTGGCCACCAATATCCACCTGGATCAGTGCATTTTAAGAAGGGGTAATTAATCAATAACTCATCCCAAATGGTAAGGTCCATAATAGCCTCAACCATTAACAATCTATCAACCTCTCTTTCCATATCTCTATATTTATCATTTATAACTTCAACAAATTGACAATTTGGTCTTATAGTAGGGTCTCTTCCCTTACTACTATTTATAAAACCTGCAATATTTTTGTGTGTGTATGCATGTCCATATATTTACATAATATGACCTATATTCATTTCTTTTCCACTTTACAATTGGAGACAATGTGTAAACATATTTGAATTTAGACCATATGATGACATGCTACAATTATATTCTGCAAGCCTTCTCCCTTCACCACTGTAATATGATGAACCATAATATGGAATTAATCTCCTAGTTTTTTGTTGTGAATTTTTTCTATGTTTAGATCCCACATGGAAATTTTGGACAATAAAGAGGCCTAGATTTGCTCCATGAATATTATATGGTCGTATCACATAGTTATATCCCCAAAATTGAAACACCTCATACACTCTAGGTAGTTGTTGATCACTAGGCCAAGCGCAATTTAGTTGATGCTCAAATGCCTCTTTGTAAATTGATATAAAACTCAAGGGAAATTCATTATCACCATCACATTCATTCTTATAGAGTATGTAGTCCACCTTTCCCTTGTCTTTAAGTAAATTATGCATCTTTAAAGTGGTTCTTGTTTTGTTACTTGTTTTCATCAAATCCTCATCTTCGAAGATAATATATGTACACATATTTTTGTTAGATGTATCATATGATAAATTATCATTGCCATCTAGGATAGAAGTCAGTGCTCTAGGAAAATTTAAACCAAGAACTTTATCCTGCAAGTATTCATCAAGAAAAAAATTAATTATTTAAATAATATAAAACAATGTTTAAAAGAAGTATACATATTATTTATGTCAAATTGGAAAATTCCTTACCACAATTCCTATTGGATTTGAATCAATTGTAGGAGGCATACTACCCACTGGAATCTCATCATCTATGTAATGCCTTTGTACAATAGCTCGTTTGAATTGTTTCTTTCCACAACATACAAAAAATCCATAAACAACAATTTTCTCAAAGTATTCATCCCATGTACTATAGTCCTAACCAATCTCTTGTTCAACAAAACCATTTGTTGTGTCTATAGGATCCATTTTCATATACTCTTCCTCCCACTATCCTCTATGTGATGTATAGTTTTAGGTCCACGTCCACGTACATATCTTTTTCTTTTGTTAGTTGAATGTTTTGGCTCTACATTTTCTCCAATATCCATCTAAAATAATAAACAACATGCATTAGTTTCTGTCAAGATTAGATAATACACTATAAATTTTAATAATATTGTGAAAAAAGATGGACGTATCACAAAATGCCATCAGATCAATTTTTCCTAAGTTAAGCCAAAATTTGAGTACCTGGTGTCCTGCATCATTTTTTTTGTCCTCACTTGATATGACACAATATGCTTCCATGGCTTCATCTAGCTCCTGTAATACACAACATAGTCAATAATTTTTAGTACACCAATTATATCATGTCAACGAATATGCTCTCCAACATAAAACCTCACCTTAGACATACATTTGACATATTGATATCATGTTTTTTAGTTGAAAAAAAAACAAATTATGACCTTAGGTATATACATAGAGCCAAAATTTCAACAAGTAAAGTATCCAACATCCCTATCCCACATGGCCATCCTAATTTTAAAACTTTTCCCTTGATCATAGAATCACATTTAATCATCATTCTTGTTCATTTTCAACCAATAAGTTTGACCTCAAAGGCCTCATGGAAAATAATGAATTTATCCCCTCTATGTTGTATCATTTGTGAATTCATAAACACCTTCCTCCTTTGGTTGAGATTGCTTTGTAATATTATGTTTATTGTATCTACAGTTTTGATTGTCATATCATCTTCCACCCACTTTCCTCTATGCAATTTAGTAGTTCTACATTGTCCACATCCTCTTTCCATGGCCTCCTCTGGATCTTGTTACACAACAATGACAATAATTTTTAGTACACCAATCAAATCCATTACCATCTAATAAGTTGGGGAAAATAGTGCCACAACTCAAAATTCCATTACCATCTAATAAGTTGGGGAAAATAGTGCCACAACTCAAAATTATCTTGGGATCAAATGATAGAACACAAGGAAATAAATATGATGAGGGTCTAAGGGAAAGAGACATGCAAGAAGACAATTTACATATATAATTTCATCTCTATTCTTATCTTCACCATTATCTCCTTTTCATATATTTTTCCTTTCTTATGAAACAATCGCATCAACTATGGGTTTGAAATAATCCATCTTTCATTTCATTGGCTAAAATATCCATTCATAAAAATTGGTTTCAAGCACTCAAAGTCAAGCCTACAATACTATAAACATGTTGAATGAAAAGTTGATGCTAGACAAACTCGAACTTATACCTATCTTCAAATCATGGGATATCATTAAAATTTGAGCTATGTGTGTATTCAAAAAAATTAATTCATTCGACCATAAAAACACATTAAGAGTTTGGCACTATCTTCATCCATATACAACCTCCATTATACATGCAACAGGTTTCAAATTCCAAAATAGAATGCAACTAAAAAATATTTGACAACCTACTACAAGGGACAACTTATATGGATTTAGCTTATTCTATGAATAACAAAATATCTCAAATAAAATATTTTCATGAATACACGAGGATTGAAATGTCTATGCATTACATAGTACTATGTATGCTTCAACAATAATTTATTAAAGTGTTATTCATAACATTCCAATTCCAGTAGATGAAAATCAAAATATTTTATAGTATACAATAAATTATATAGGGTTTAAGGAAAATATCAAAATATCAAAATGGACAGACAATCTCATGTTTATCTATCAACCCTACTCCTTTTATTGTAAACAACATGGATGGTACATTGTTGAACCTATCATGGATTTTACTTAATACTATCAATGAAAAACAATTACGGTAGAATTGTAATGACCCTCCATTACAACAAAAATTAGTGATGTAAAAATAGGTAAATATTTTTTTAAACAATTGTTAGTACAAGTAACATGTGTCTCAACATAAATTAATAGTTACTCAATCAATTTCGTCACATTCAACGGAAGGAAACATCATTATTATTCAATCAACCATATCACAAAATGACAACATAAGGAAACTACCCTACCAACCTATCCTACATGGTTAGGGACCTCCAAGACACATAAGCAACTAAGTCTAGGATTCATCCGATGGATTTTGACCATTTAAGGTCTCAGACACTATTCCGAGAACAAGGAAGTATCTAAATCCCATTAATTCAATCATACACCGCTATTCAAAACTATAATTAATGTACCACACCCTGCCATAATTTAAAAAAATTAAAAAATTATGCATCATTAGAGCTGATCATTCGCTCAAAACCTTTCAGGAATTCATTAACTATACTACAGAATAGTCTTATTGCTTATTTCGTTTTTCACAACTTACACTTACCATTTTCTTTGATTATCGGTTCATATATATATATATATATATATATATATATATATATATATATATATATATAGGTATATATATATATATATATATATATATATATAACGACACTTAGGATAAATGTATCGTTCACACAATAGGTTGTATGTGAAAGTGTCTATATTACGCATAGTTATTACTAATACGAAACGAGTACACATAGGTGTTAATACTCAGGATGGTTATGACTAAACAGTTGGTGCAAACTGTTCGTTTCTTGTCGTTTAATGACCCCATGATAACCAACTTTGGCATAAGGGATAATGAATCCAATAAGTAAGATTCAAACCATGACCAGACGAGCAAGAAAGACTAAACTATAACCCTAAAAGGACTATCATCGCACTTCACCATAAATATTGATAAGAGATCTGTAGAGGTAAAACTGTCATGACTTAAATAACCATGCCTACGACATTTATGATGTCCTGTAGCGTACTCCTTTGGGCCATCGCTTGAACTATGTGCCCATTGTGTCTCTTCCACCTCACTCTATTCACATGGCCTAGGTACATCTTGTAACTATCACCATTAATATGTTCGACGGAGGTTTTTCTAAGGCTATTGTTCATTCTTCTCCCTTGGCTCTATGTATTTGCAAAATGTTGCAATGTTAACCATGTTCTTGTTAAACTCAGTGGCATGGCCAGAATTCGTGAAGTTGGGCTCGCTCTGGGCGGAAGGAGAACTAGGAGGCACTCACCTGTCGGATACCCCCTATGTGAGGTAAGTAACCTTTCAGCTATTTTATTAGAAATCTCTGTGTTTCTAAAAAAAATTACCAAGTACACCAATCACCCTCAAAATTCCTATTAGTGCTACTGGTCCTGACTTCCATGGTCTGATATAGAATTTTAAAAGTTGGTAGTATACTCAGCAATGCTTAGGGTTTTATCGTGGCTCCACCTTTAACCTTTGTATCAGTTTTTTCTAAAACCCTTATACTTTGCAAGATACATTTTCTTTGTGTATAATCTCATAGGCAGTTCCGGACTGTAAAAATGTCAAAGGGAGCGAGAATGTCCTCCCAACTAGTTCGGTCATACAAGTACTGTCAGGTTTACTATATTTTTGGTTGCTCGTTTGTGTTATTAGTGTTTACGCACCCCAATATAGATGTGATTTCTTTGCCTGAGATTTTCAGAGATCTCGCTTATTGGGCATAACTCTCTGTCTGTTTTCGTTTTTTGGCTTTGTGCATCATGGTTTTCTTGAGTTTTTTTATCTGAGACAGGAACTAGGTTTTCTTCCATGTCATATTAATAGGGATACTCTTCATATCTTATTTTGTTCTTTCTGTGACTTTGGGGTTTTGAAACCCACCTATAAATTTGTTGATTGTCTGGAAGTCATGGGTATTCTCTTAGTTTGTAATTCCAATCTCATACTGTGTGTTTGAAAGTTCCATTCTGTTTAGTAAAGGGCATTTCTATCACAATATGGTGTTATGATATTTTCTTTGTTCCTGTTGGATAATTACCGTACCGATTTTTCTTTTCGAAAGCCATTGTTCTGTAGTTATTTCAAAACCAAATCATTGGTTCATGTGTCTGTGTTTTTTTTTAAATTTTATTAATGCTTTTTTCTTCAGCATATATATAATATTGAAGTTTGTGTTCTGAAAACTTGTTTAATGTGTTCCCTTCAACATATAATATTGAAGTCTGTGTTTTTAAACTTGATTAATGCATTTCCCTTCATCATATAGCATATTAAAATAGGAACCAGAGAGTAATAGAACGTCTATGTTTTTCATGCGTATACTATGTGAATCGTTTAACACTCAGATTATTAAGTTCTTAAAGGGTTATTATTGTCTATTTTTTTTTTTAAATGTTTGGTTAAGAACTTTCGGTTACCAATCTAATGATGGGACCTCTGTTGCTGCGAGGGTACCTATCAGGAAATATTTGGTACACCCCTCCCCTTTGGTCCTACAGATAATATTCCTCAACGATGCGAATGGGAGGAAAGGCATCTATTTCCACCAAATCGTAAGCTAAGTAAAGTCCAGTATTAAATCTGCAATATTTTTATTTCGTAAACTTCATCCTGGTAATTATTCTATGTTCCATATTTAACTTTTGTTGACCTATGTCTTAACACTAATTATAATTTTCTTGGTCTCCTTGCAGTACTGTTAACATTCGAAGTCTTTGGATTCCAGGAAAGCACCTTGCGCAGAAAGGTACTTGGGTTCCAACTTGCAGCGTTTTAAGAAATAGCCACAGGTTCTATTGTAATGATACAGTTCCACCCTAGAATATTGTTATCATGAATATTTTATACCAGGATCCTATAAATAGATGGTTAATTGTATATTCAGTATTTAAAGAACGGACAGAGGGGAAACCCCATATTGAATAAGATTTCACTATTTAAATAGTTATGATCATAGTGTTATGTAGAGTTGAAGACTTGTTTAAGTATTGGTTTGACTCTGGAATATGTAATATGTTTTATGTATTTGAGTTATTGAACCTTTGCTCTTGCGTTATTGTAATGAAAAAGTACTGTAACTATCTGCTCCATTAATATAGTCAGATTTAATGGGAAAACTCGAATTTTCAAGTTATGCGATAGTCAATAACTAGTTTTCTGTGTATTAGATATTTATGTAACTCTGAAACTCTGTGTAGGAAACAATATGTATACATATAAATATATATCCTGATAATCACTCAAAAACTTCGTTGGGTAGTTGTTTAGTTAATAGTTCTTGAGAAAATATATATATATATATACAACTATGGTATAGTTTACATTTATCATGGTAAAACTTTTGTTCTGTGTAGATGTATTGCAACATATAAAAGTATACATATAATTCCTGTAGATCTGTACTTACTATTCTTCAATCTATAAAAATATGTAATAAGTCCTTAACCTATTCCCACTTGAATCTACATTCATGTTGCGGTTCAGAGAGTATATCAATTGAATAAGAAACTTTCACATAATCAGTAACAGATAGCATACACAGTAGCTTTCTATTTCTACTTACTGAATAAATTCAACTATAACAGATTTTCCACAATTCATTTCATTCTGCCAACAAAAGTAGATGTATTCTATCATCCATAAAACAATAAGACATTCATCCAAAATTAAGTAAAATGTATGCTACCAACTATTTAATCAGCAGAACATTCAACCAGGGAAGAGTAAATGAACATATCTGAACAAAGTGTTGAAACAACAAATGGAACATCCAAGTTCCACCCAACCATAGAACAAAACAGCCAATCTATTTTCTGCGTTCACCCCCTAGGCTGATCATGAATACATGAGGGAAAATCCAAACTCCTCCTTAGCTATCATCCTCTTTCAGAATCAGAAAAATTATCCTTGCCTCACACTCAAAAACTAGTGCTCATAACAGCAAGTGATATTCCTTTTTCCCCAGCATGCTAGGCAACGTTCTGCCTCCCCCCATATGCTATATATCCAAAAATCATCTTCTGCCTAGGTATTTTTCCCCTTGGGAATTTTCATAGCTTTATAAATCCTTGATTTTCAGGGGCTACTAATGGCCAAATTCCTAATTTGCCACTTGTAGAATTCAACCCTAAGGTAGTTCAAACATGTTCCCCACTCATGGAGTCACAGTCAGTTGATTTCAACCTGGTTGTTCCATTTGTCTCTCGGCAATAAATAGAAAAATTATTTGTTTCTTACAAGTGTCATAGTCAAAGATTTGGTTGGGAAAATCAAATCCTTGCCCAACAGTCATAATAATAAATTACAATTAACTAAATTCCTAAATTCAAAATTGTCATAAATTGCAATAATTTTCCACATTCGAATTTGCCTAAAACAAAAATAAATTCCTAAGTGCATTCAGACTTTAATAATACTTTATTTTTTGGGATATTACATCCTTTCCCTCTTGAGTACAACACTTTCCTCAGTGTTCATTCCTTTCTCGGAACAAGGTTGGATAAGATTTCTGCAGATCTTCCTCCAATTCCCAAGTGGCCTCCTCAAAGTGCTTCCATTGCACTTTTACCTGGGCGACGACTCTATTCAAAAGTATTGATTCTCTCCTGTCCATAATGCATAGAGGTTCCACTTGGAACTCGCCTTATGGTTCCACCTACACCATATTCCAATCGATCATGTGAGTAGGATCATGAACAAAATTTTTTAACCAAGAAACATGAAATACATTATGAATTTTCAGATTTGCAGGAAGTGCAAGTTTATATGCCACGGGTCCAATTCGAGCTAGGATATCAAAAGGGCCACAAAACCTGGGCACCAACTTGGAACAATTTCCTAGCTTTAATGAACTTCTTCTTGCTTTGACTTTTAAATACACGTGGTCCCCAACTTGAAATTCCTGGTGCCTCCTTTTCAAGTCCGCGTAACTTTTTTGTCTGTCTTGTGCAGGGATGATTTTAAGGATGGAAATTTATTTTAAAATGTAGAAACCTTGGTGAATCTTACTAATCCTTCATATGCCAACTATAAATGATTGGCGATATTTTTGTAAAAATATTCAAATTTCTAAGGATTTTATATATTTTTTATAAAATTTTGGCGATTTTTAAGGTAAAATAATTTTATCCTATAGAGTTTGGGTGAATCATTTTTAAAACAACGAATCTCGTTTTTGGAAAAAACCATGGAAAATTATCCCATGAGTGAAATTTAGCCCCTAAAATCATCCCTGGTCTTGTACCTCCTTTAAATTTTGTTGTACTTTTCTTACCGTATTCTCCATTTCCTGGAGCATTTCTGGTCCCACCATGAGTCTGGCAACTGGGTTATCCCAGCTAATCAGAGTTGTACACCTTTTGTTGTACAGTACTTCAAAGGGGCTCATATTAGCCGATGTTGGGTAACCATTATTGTATGCAAATTCTACCAAGTGCAAGTAGTCTTCCCACTTACTTGGTTTCGTCCTTACGTACATTCATAGCATATCTTCCATGATTTCATTTGTTCGTTTAGTCTTCCCATCCATTTTTGGATGGTAGCTTGTGCTGAAATTCAAGTTAGTATTCAACCCTGCAAACAATTCTTTCCAAAACGTAGATCCAAATTTTACATCTCTATCTAAAATCACCATTTTAGGAATACCATGCAGTCTAAAAATTTCCTTCATGAATATTTTAGCGATGTTAATAGCTTTATAAGTAGATTTTATAGGAATGAAATGTGCATACTTGCTAATCTTATCAATTACTACCATAATTGAGTCATTATGTTTTTGAGTTCTAGGCAAACCTGTGATAAAATCCAGCAATATAGTCTCCCATTTCCATTCTGGTATGGGTAGAGGCTGCAACAGGTCAGCTAGGTGCTGGTGTTCAGCCTTCACCTGTTGACAATCTTGGCACTTAGACAAGTATTTTGTTGTCTTTCCTTTCATATTAGGCCAATAAAATAACTTTCTTAGTGTTGTTACCATTTTCTGGTATCCGGGATGACCAGATTATGGTTTCTTGTGTACTTCGTCCAAAATTGTTAAATTTAATACAGCAGAATATGGTATGTATAATCTGTTTTTGAATCTTAGTAGACGATTTTTGTCTAAACTCAAATATGTCTTGTCTAAATTTTCTGCATTATTTTGTAAATCTGCCACTATTTTAATGTATTTTTCATCATTATTACTTGTAGCCTTTATCCTTTGCTCAATGTCACCTTGTGCTCTGCTAATGTTTATCTCAAACAACCCATGAATTTTTATACTTAAAGCATCTGCCACCTTGTTTTCCTTACCCTTGATGTGTCTTACCTCGAAATCAAACTCGCTCAAGAAGGCCAGCCATCTTGCTTACCTTGCATTAAGGTTTGGTTGACTAAACAAAAATTTCACACCACTGTTATCAATCAAAAACATAAAAAAAAAAATCATTATATAGTGTCGCCACATATTTAATGCATGGATGACAGCTGCTAACTCCAAGTTGTGAGTGACGTAGTTTCGTTCGTGCTCTTTTAGTTTTTGGGACTCGTAACAAATAACGTGCCCTTATTGAGTTAGGACACCTCCCAAACCTTCTTTGCTCGCATCCATGCAGATTGTGAAGTCTTTATCTAGGTCTGCTACCCTTAGAATTGGTGTGGTTGTTAACAATTCCTTTAACTTATTAAAATTGTCCTAACACTTCTCTGACCAATTGAACTTGGTACCCTTCTTCTATAGGGATGTGATAGGGTATGCAATCTTAACGAATCCCTCTATAAATATGTGATAGTACCCGGTGATTCCCATGAATGATCGGATGTCCGCTACGTCCTTAGGGATAGCCCATTCCATGATGGCTCTTATTTTCTTTGGGTCGACTGCAATACCTTCTTCAGATATTACATGTCCTAGGTACTATATTTTCTTTTGATAAAAGTCACATTTGTCAAATTTAGCATACAGTTTGTGTTTTCTTAAATTTTTCAATATTATCCTTAGATGTTCTTTTTGTTCTTCTTTTGTTTTAGAATAAACTAGGATATCTTCAATAAATACCAAAACAAACTTATCCAAGTACTGACTGAAAATGGTGTTCATTAAACACATAAATGTTGTTGGTGCGTTAGTGAGACCAAATGATATAACAACAAATTCATAATGTCCACATCTCATCCTAAATGTTGTTTTACTTATGTCCTCATCCTTTATTCTAACCTGGTGATAACCAAATCTTAAATCCAACTTAGAAAAAATCTTTTCCCCACCTACTTGATCAAACAGATCATTGATTCTAGGTAGGGGGTATTTGTTCTTAACAGTCATTTTGTTTAACTTTCTGTAATCAATGCATTATCTTAGAGTTATGTCTTTCTTTTTTACAAAAAGAACTAGTGCTCCCCACGATGAGACACTTGGTCTGATGTATTCCTTGTCCAACATTTCTTGTAGTTGAATATTCAACTCTGTTAATTCGGGTAAACTCATTCGGTAGGGCACCTTAGATATAGGAGCTGAACTTGGCAGAAAATCGATAGAAAATTATATCTCTCTTCTTGGGGGAATTTCATGTATTTCGTCAACAAAAACATCTCTAAAATCATGTAAGACGACAAAATGTTCTAGGCTAGGTTTATTTTCTTTTTCCAACAGATTTTTCACTTGGATAGAATAAATCTAACAACCTTTTCTCATGCACTTCTAAAATTGCATTGCTGAAATATGCCTAACTGAGACTGGTTTTCATATACCTTGTATTGTCCTAACATTGTTATTTTCATCTTTGTAAGTGAGTGATTTTTTATGAAAATCCAAAACTGCTTTATGAATCTCTAACCAGTCCATCCCAATAATTATATCGTAAGACCTTAATGGTAGAATATTCATATCTATCTTTGTGTTTTGACCACCTAAACTGAACTCACAGTCAGAAATGAAATCAGATACTTTTCTTTATGTTCCTGTTGCTAGTTGTACTAGCGAAGATTTTGCATGCCTTAATTTCTTAAGTTTATTTGAATCCACTACACCAAGAGCGACATAACTCAAAGTATCCCCTGGATCAATTAAAACAAAAACACGATTATTATTAACTTTACCTTCAACTTCCACTACAGTGGACTGGTGATCAGCTTGTCAGCCATCCACAACTGCATTGATCCTGTGTAAACTTCTACCCACATCTCCTACTGTAGAGGCTTCCTGAAGGTTGTGAACCATAGTCTTGGCTGCATAAGTTAAACATGGACAGTTCCTCCTTAAGTTAGGCTCTCCACAATCCCAACATTTTAACGGTTCTCTGGGGTTGTCCCCAAACTTCTTGGTTCCCAGATTAACTGGTTTACCTCCTCCTTGGGTGTTCTAGTTATTGGAGTGAAAATATTTCCTTGGAAATGTCTTTGCTTCATTCCAGAAAGGGGTTGGTTGATATCCCTTCTTCTGTTGGTTCATTCTTTCTTGTTTCTTATCTTTCCAAGCCTTGGGAAGTTCAGACCACTATTTGTACTAGTCGTAACACATTCAACCTTTTCTGAAAACTTCATTTAAGGTCTTGGGGTTGTCGAAATCGATTATGTCCTTATAGGACCATGGTAAACAGCTTAGGAATCGCTGAATTTTTACTTTATCTTCCTGGATGTAAGGCACGAGCCTTAATAATTCCAAGAATTTGTTTATCACGTCATTCATAGTCATTTGACCGAGTCGTAGCTCATAAAACTCTTTGGTTTTTATTTCATAGTAACTTTCAGATAAATATTGTTTCTTAAAGTATTTCTTGAAATCCAACCACTCCATCTATTTTTCCTTTAGGCCCTTGGCCAACTTCAGGTCGTGCCACCATATACTTGCTTTTCCTTTCAGGTTATAGATGGCCATTCTAACCTTCATGTCGTTGGAATAGTTGTAGATATGGAAATACTTTTTAATGTCTAATAACCATGCTTCAACCTCCTCCCCTATCTTGTATTCCCCATCAAAGGTGGACGGTTTGATTTTCTTAAACTCTCCCTCCAGGTGGTCCACCTGTTTCGTCTTTCTTCCTGTGGTTGTTTTATCTTCTGCTAATGGTGTGACTTTGGAAGAGTTGTTCCCTTTTTTTGCTTCATGGCCGTAATTTTTGGAGGCTCTCTTGTTGACCATTTCTTCCTCGTTGTTATATTTTGGGCTCTTCTTTGTTACTATGCTATGCAATAGTACTTCATTTATTTCCTGTTGTTCTTGTTGTGCCTTTTTCAGTTTCTCATTGTCTTCTTTGAAAATCTGTAGTTCCATAATAAGGTTTCTCATAGTTTCCAGAACCTGGATGGAAAAACTTCCTTCACTATTTTGTCCAGGTTCTCTAGTAGGTCCCTGATCAAGATTCTCCTCAAGTCCGATATCCTCTTCATTTTGTGATGCCATGATCACAACAGAAATAAAGTTTTTATGTTTGTAACAGTAAATGTTTTGTTATTTTTTCATTAAACACAAATTCATGTGCTAAGCAAACATTGTTGGCCCTGTCTAAGGTCCAAGTGTTGTAACCTTTTCTCTGATACCATATGCAATGTATCCCAAATTTACCAATTTAAAAAATAAAAATAAAAAAATTAGGGTCATTAAAGTTGATCATTTGTCTTCAAAACCTTTCAGGCATTCATTAACTATACTACAAAATAATTCTATTGCTTCTTTTGTCTTTTGCAACTTACACTTACCATTTTCTTGACATGGGTGGATATATATATATATATATATATATATATATAACTCAATCCTATCCTCAACAAAAGGGAGAAAGAGTAACCTAGTAATTATCAATTATACTCACCTTAGAACTTCCATTCTACTCGTGAAAAATAATTATATTCACCTTAGAACTTCCATTCTACTCACACAAACCATAGGGCACACTATGGAATAGTTATATAGTTATATATATATATATATATATATATAACAACCCTTAGGATAAATGTATCATTCACACCATAAGTCATATGTGAAAGTGTCTCTATTATGCATAGTTATTACTAATGTGACACCAGTATGCATAGGCATTAATACTCAGGATGGTTATGACTAAACAGTTGGCACAAACTATTCGTTTCTTGTCATTTAACGACCCCATGATAACCAAATTTGGCATAAGGGCTAACGAATTTGATAGGTAAGAGTCAAACCATGACCAGATGAGCAGGAAAGACTAAACTGTAACCTTAAACAGGCTGTCATCGCACTTCACCATAAATATTGATAAGAGATCTGCAGAGGTAAAACTTGTTGGGTATGTGTTATATTCTTTCCATGTGTGTGTGTGGACGCGTCAAATATGACAACTGCATCTAACGATCCCTCACACTAGTGCTTTGTATGTGTCGTGTGCGTCAGGTGCTTTCCTAGGGGGTCCCAGGGGAGGGGTAGGTATGCCCCCCCTGGTTATGCGCAACATTCGGTCCAGCGCCCCAAAATGTTTTTAGGGGCAGTTTTTGCTATTTTTAGCGGTTTTGTAAATTAATCCTAAATTAAGGGATTAGGGTTTTGGTATCTACGGAATACCTAAAAACATTATATATATTGTATGGTGAATGGTGAAATTCGATATAATGAATATAAGAAAGGTTTTCCCGATTGAGGGTTTCCGGTATAAAATCTCTGTGTACTCTCTGTATGAGCCATTGATTAATTTATGTCTTGCTTAATAATCTATATGCATTGCTTTACTTCGCAGTTTTAAAACTTGCAAAACTGTCATGACTTAAATAACCCTGCCTGTGACATTTATGATGTCCTGTAGCGTACTCCTTTGGGCCATCTCTCGACTTCCATGCCCATTGTGTCTCTGCCACCTCGCTCTATTCACATGACCTAGGTACAGCTTGTAACTATCACCATTAATCTGTTCAATGGAGGGTTTTCTAAGGCTATTGTTCATTCTTCTCCCTTGGCATTATGTATTTGCAGAACATTGCAACATTAACCCTATTGGTGTTAAACTCAGTGGCATGGCCAAAATTCGTGAAGTTGGGCTCGCTCTGGGTGGAAGGAAAACGAGGAGGCACTCACCATTCGGATACCCCCTATGCAAGGTAAGTAACCTTTTGTCTATTTTATTAGAACTCTCTGCGTTTCTAAACAAAATTACCAAGTACACCAATCACCCTCAAAATTCCTATTAGTTCTATTGGTACTGACTTTCGTGGTATGATATAGAATTTTAAAAGTTGGTAGTATACTCGGCAGTGCTTAGGGGTTTATCGTGGCTCCACCTTTAACCTCTGTATCATTTTTTTCTAAAACCCTTATACTCTGCGACATACATTTTCTTTGTGTATAATCCCATAGGTAGTTATGGACTGTAAAAATGTCAAAGGGAGTGACAATGTCCTCCCAGCTAGTTCGGTCATATAAGTACTACCAGGTTTACTGTATTTTTGGTTTCCCGTCTGTTTTATTAGTGTTTACACACCCCGATATAGATGTGATTTCTTTGCCTGAGATTTTCAAAGATCTTGCTGCTTGGGCATAACTCTTCTCCATTTTTGTTGTTTGGTTGTGTGCATCATGGTTTTCTTGAGTTTTTATATCTAAGACAGGAACTAGGTTTTATTCCATGTGATAGTAAGAGGGATACTCTTCATATC
This sequence comes from Picea sitchensis, assembly GCA_010110895.2. NCBI lineage: Eukaryota > Viridiplantae > Streptophyta > Pinopsida > Pinales > Pinaceae > Picea > Picea sitchensis. Next base: position 249 of record SNQJ01S0194423.1, on the reverse strand, counting down.
CTATTTTGTTCTTTATGTGACTTTGGGGTTTTGAATCCCACCTGTAAATTCATTGACTGTCTGGAAGTCATGGGTATTCTCTTATTTTGTAATTCCAATCTCATATTGTTAAGAACCAAACATCAATATAGCATGGAAAAACCTCAGGAAAAGTACTCAATGCCTTGAAACAGAGATAATTTCAGATAATAAGCCTCTTCGAGGGGGCAACCTACTTTTACCCCACTTAAATGTTCAAGTACAAGATGA
>SNQJ01S0194422.1:63056-74486 GCA_010110895.2 Picea sitchensis | reverse complement strand
CACCATCTAGGGTTTGATCACATGGATCAAGGATGTGGATGAGTGAGGGAGTGTTGGGATCAAGCAAAAAGGTAAGTGGGAGGCTAGGAAAAGCGTGACAAGGGATATAATAAGTCTCCCCTTAATTTTTTCATTATTTTTTCACTTTTTGGAGACTTTCTAGAAGAGAGGCACACCACTCTAAGCAAAGTGACGTTTTTTCTTAATGGCTAGGTAAGGGGGTGATGTGAGGGTTGGAAAAGGTTAGGAAAAATCTCTCTCACCTTTATCCATCTTTACATCACCCTTTTAACTCATTATTACAAAAATTACATTTTTGTCATGTTTGGACTGAGCAATTAAAATTGTTGTTTTTGACTGACTGACACGCTAGGTGGACAAACCCATAGAAAAAGTTGTCCCACTGAGTTGAAACATGGAGTAGGGGTGTAGGGGGTGCTATTCCATTTCTTTTGAGCACAAATACCCCTATCAAAAACCCAAAGACCTAGTTTTTACAATTTTTACTCAAAAATAATTAATTAATTAAATAATTAAACCTCCAAACTTGGGGAAATTTAATTAAAAATTAATTATTTAAAAAAAACTAATCTAGACTCGATGGAATTCCGCGAAACTTTCTAAGATGTCTTGCATGGTCATTTACATCATCCCTAAACAATAGTTACCAGAGGATAAGCCCATTAGAACGCCATTCACCACTTTGGAGGAATTATTGCAAGTGTGAGGGGAAAACTCAAGGGAAATCAATAAGGCTGAAAAGCCCAATTGATAACCTGAGGATATAAAACCCTCGGTGAAAGGGACTCTCCCAATGAACCGATCCCAAGGTAACTGACTTAACTATGACCAATGCAAACCTATTACATTATTGACCCACGCAAGGGTGCGGAAATTCCAGTTACAAAAACAAGTGTTGGGGCCAAAAATGCACTGTAGAACCAAATAGTCTTCGTCAAATGAGCATCTGATGATGCGTCTCTTCATGGCACATGGAGTTGACCCCCTAGTTGGAGAGGCGGTCAGCAGACACTATGTTGGACAGTGTCCTAATAAGAAGAAGAAGCAAGTTGCAGCTTCAGCAGATGTGGAAGAGTTTACCCACAGGTTCGAGAAGGAGTATTCATTGTTGATGTGTCTTTCCTCTAGAGCATCATCTACCAGTATTTGGTACATTGATAGCGGTGCCTCCCGCCACATGACAGGTGTTCATGAGTATTTTACAGATCTTACAAGGATTGGAGATCTTGAGGTGGTGCTTGGAGATGACTCGGTGGTCAAGGCAGTTGGTAGTGGGACAATATAATTTCATGTTAAATTTAAGCAACTGCAAGAGCCATTCTCTGGGAGGATGGCAAAGACCTTAACTGAGATCTAGGGCCCACAGTACATTCCTGGGGTTCTTGGTCTGGGACCAAGCAGTTAGAGCCATGGAAAAAGACCCTAGTGAGGGCCCCCAGTGTATTGTTGGGGTTCTTGGTCAAGGACCAAGTAGTTTGATGATATAAGTCCCTAGATGTGTTCTAGGGCCCCTGGATGTGTTCTAGGGAATCCTTGCTCATGCTTGGATTGATCCTTGGTTGTGTACCTTGGTGGATAAGACCCTTGTTGTGATCTAGGGCCCCCAGATGTGTTCTGGGGTATCCTGGTCTGGGACCAGGCAGTTTCTTGGTTAAGTACCAAGCCAAGATGATGTGTGATCTTCTTCTCTCTCGGGATGGTCCATGAGACCTAGGAGCAATTAAGAATAAGGACATGATCACATCATTGGCCTTCCTCTTATGCTGGGATGATAAAAGCTTATAAGTTATCATGAGACTTATGTGGACATTTTGCCATTGAAGAAGAACCCCCTTTGACTTTGTCTTATTACTGTTGCATGCACTTGCTTGAGCCATGTCCTTCTTAATGTTTATGTGGTTTTGGTCTTTGCTAGCCACCTTGACTTGTTGACTTTCTAATTAATATTTTATGATCAAAATATTAATTATTTAATTTGTTTATTTTTATTAGGGTTTAATCTAACCCTAAAGATAGGGTTATTTTAGTTAACCCTAACCCCCCTAGCAAAACTATAAAAGGAGACCTCTCCCCTCACTCTCTCAATCATGTTTCTTCCTCCAAACTTTCTCTTGGTCTGATTTTTGTTGCAGCTCCTTCTTGTGTCAGTTTGGTAAAGGGTGCGGCCTCCTTGGTTCTATTCTCCTTGTTGGTATAGTGGTGCGACCTCCTTAGATACTTGGTACAGCTCTCTCCTTGGTCCATTTCCCTTGCTGGTATAGGGTGCGACTCTCTCCTGGCTGGTTTCTCTTGTTGATATAGGGTGCGTCTCTCTCCTGGTTGACTTCTCTTGCTGGTACAGTGGTGCAGCCCTCCTTTTGGAGCAGTCCTTTGTTGTATATAGGCTACGGCCCCCTCCCTTCCATCCTGCCGCTACCTCTTTGCTGCTTGTTGCCACCCTTATGATGTCGCTACCTCAATTCTGGTGCCACCTAGTTGCTGCCACCTATAGGTTGCTCTACCTTACAGCCTTTAATACCCTAATCAAGGTTTGTTGAGGCAGCCCTAAAATTGCCACCTAATTTCTGCCTATTGTTGTAGCAGTCCTATATTCTTGGACAGAATTTGTTAGGGTTGGTAGTGGCTTCTTTTCAACCTCTAGATTGGACAGTGATATCTTTGTTTCAGCCTCGCACTTGATGAGTGGTATGCTGGTTGGTTTTTTGATATCTACCTAAAGTTCTTCTTGGCAAAACTGTACACAAGATCATGATGAGATCTACCCCTGAGGGTTTGATCCATGACCCTTAAAGCTTTTTCTGAGCATACAGAAAAGAGGACAACAACAAGCACATCAGGTAAATCTGTTCTTTGTTTTCGCTAAGGTAATGTTCAGATCTGTTCCTTGTTTTTGCTAAGGTAATGCTCAGATCTGTTATTTGTTTTTGTTGAGGTAATGTTCAGATCCATTATATTATTTATGTTATTGATTTACATCAGAATTTGTAAATATATTGTTGATCCAAAAGTACAGTAGTAAATAAAATTAAAAGATATTTCTATTTTTAGTTTTCCCTTGAAATTCTAACATGGAATTAGAGCTTATGGCGTGAAAAGAGCACAATTGTGGCAAACTTTTGAGCCTGCGTAGATCCACACCTAAGGGTTTGTTTTGCAGATCAGCAGTAAGTTTGTTTTATATCAGATTTTGTTTTCAGTATGGCTTCATCTTCAGTCAAAGCAGAAGATAGGCCTGAAGGGGCCTCAAACTTGAATGCCTGGAAGGCTAGAGTTTTTAATCCCCTAGAAGAAGGTGACTTGGATGAGTTGGTTACCAGGGTGATGGAAGAACCTACTTCAAATGTAGGAAAAGCAGCCTATAAGAAGAGGCAGGCCAAAGCCAAGAGGGTCATTTTTGACTCAGTTAAAGACAGCATGATGTATCTTATTGCTCATCTAAGGAAAACTAAGGAATGTTTTGATGCCCTAGCAAATCTATATGAAAAGAAGGCCCCAACTCAGAAGAGGACTTTGAAGAAACAACTACGTACATTAAAGATGGGAAAGGATGAAACTATCTCTGCCTTCTTTTCCAAAATTATCCAAACAAGAGATCAGCTTGCACCAATTCGAGTTGCAGTGGATGATGATGACCTTGTACAAACAACAGTAGATGGTCTTCTTGAATCATGGGAGACATTTCTCTCATCAGTGAATGGAAGAGAAGTTCAACCCAACTTCAAGATATTATAGCATGATTGCCTGGAAGAAGAGAGTAGACTTAAAAGCATAAATGAACCCTCAACGATGAAAGACCATGCTCTTTCAGTGAAATCCAAGAAGTGGAAGAGGTTTCCTCAGCACAAAGGAAAAGGTAAAAAACCCCAAGGTAAGCACTCTCACTCTCACTCTCATTTGTCTAAAGTAAGATGCTTTAACTGTAAAAGGCTAGGTCATTATGCAAAAAACTGCAGGAACCCTCCTTCATAGCAGAAACGGAAAGGCAGGTTCCATGCTTCAGTTGCAACTGAGGAAGAAGAGCCTCAAAGAAGGAGAACCGGAGCTGCTACTAAAGAACAAAAACAACGCATAGAAAGTTATCTTGTTTCCGCTCTCTCCGGTACTATCACCAAATCGGAAGAAATTTGGTTAGTGGACAGTGGGGCCTCCAAGCACATGATAGGCTTCATACAGAACGTTGTGAACTATTGAGATAAGAAGTTCAATGTAAAGGTAGAATTGGGTGATGATGGCACCTATGCCATCAAAGGAATTGGTTCAACATCCTTTCTCCTTCAGTCAGGTAATGTATTTCATATTGAAGAAATTCTTTATGTTCCTGGATTAAAGAAAAATCTTATATCAGTTGTAGTTCTAGAAAGTAGTACTCAGTAGCCTTCTCCAAAGGAAAGGCTCTTATGAGGCCCTCAAATTAAAGTATGAGTTGAGCCATGACAATCGGAGCTCAAGAAGGTGGACTTTACAAAGTCACTGGTCAAGTTATTCAAGCATTAGCTCATGAGATGATCAACCCCTGCGAACTATGGCACAAAAGGTTTGGACATCTCAACTATAATGCTCTCCCAGGTTTGCAAAAAATGGTAACAGGTATGCCAGTTTTTTCTTTTGAGCATGATAGTATTTGTAGAGGTTGTGCTCTTGGTAAAAATACAAAGAAATCTTCCCCTCACAGTAATAGAAAAGCTAATGGTATCTTAGATCTTATTCATTTTTATCTTTCTGGACCTATGATTGCTCCATCCATGAATGGTTGTCTTTATTATATCATTTTTATTGATGATTGTTCTCGTAAAACTTGGATTTATTTTTTGAAAACTAAAGATGAATCTTTTAGTAAATTTCAGGATTTTAAGAATCTTGTTGAGAATCAGACAGGTAGACANACAATCGGAGCTCAAGAAGGTGGACTTTACAAAGTCACTGGTCAAGTTATTCAAGCATTAGCTCATGAGATGATCAACCCCTGCGAACTATGGCACAAAAGGTTTGGACATCTCAACTATAATGCTCTCCCAGGTTTGCAAAAAATGGTAACAGGTATGCCAGTTTTTTCTTTTGAGCATGATAGTATTTGTAGAGGTTGTGCTCTTGGTAAAAATACAAAGAAATCTTCCCCTCACAGTAATAGAAAAGCTAATGGTATCTTAGATCTTATTCATTTTTATCTTTCTGGACCTATGATTGCTCCATCCATGAATGGTTGTCTTTATTATATCATTTTTATTGATGATTGTTCTCGTAAAACTTGGATTTATTTTTTGAAAACTAAAGATGAATCTTTTAGTAAATTTCAGGATTTTAAGAATCTTGTTGAGAATCAGACAGGTAGACATATTCGTGCTTTCAGAACAGAGAACAAAAAAGAGTTTGACTCCCACAAGTATGATGATCTCTGTCGGGCTTCTGGGATTAAGAGGGAGCTAACTATGCCTTATAATCCCCAGCAGAATGGGGTTGCAAAAAGAAAGAACAGGACAATTTGTGAAGAAGTCAGAGCTATAATATGATCAAAATCTTCCATTGCCTCTTTGGGTCGAAGCTACGAGTACTGCAGTCTATATTCAGAACAGGTGTCCTCATCAATCCCTGGAAGAGAAAACTCCAGAAGAAATTTTTCACCAGTAAGAAGACTTTAGTTTACCATTTGAGAATTTTTGGTTGCCCTCTCTGCATTCATTTACCAAAAGAAAAGAGGACTAAGTTAGAGCCCTTTGGAAAGAAAGGCACTTTTGTGGGGTACAGTGAGACCTCAAAAGCATACCGAATCTATGTACCAGGGAAAAAGTACATAAAGGTCAGTAGAGATGTGACTTTCCATGAGGAAGTCGCATTTCGTTGTTCAGGAGAACTTCCATGTGATACAGAGGAGCAGGAAGCTCCATCACCAGAACCTTCAGATTCACCACTTTCAAATGAGCAGAGGGAGGAGGCAAGAGAGCCTTCAGTGGATCCCATAAGGGATTATGTTGAGTTTCCCCTAGAGAAACCTCCTGTCAAAAGGAAGCCAGCATGGTGCTGTGAAATTTTAAAAGAAGCAGAAAAGCATGCAACACCTAAAGGTACCTTCAGAGAAAGTAAGAAACCAGATAAATACTCAGGTTTGATAACTCAGTTGAATCTTGTGATTGACTCAGAACCTTCCACTTTTGAAGAGGTTGCCAAACATAAAGTGTGGAAGGACGCCATGATAGAAGAGTACGAATCAATATTGAAGAATGATGTATGGGAAGTGGTCCCAAGACCTCAAGACAAATCGGTAGTAACCTATAAATGGCTTTACAAATAAAGCATGTAGCAGATGGCAGTGTTGAAAAATTCAAAGCTAGATTTGTGGCTCGTGGCTTCTCTCAGAAAGAAGAAATTGATTATGATGAGATCTTTGCTCCTGTTGCCAAGTATACCTCTATAAGAATCATCATCTCTCTTGCNATTGGAAACTTCACCAAATGGATGTTAAGACTGCCTTTCTTAATGGTGAAGTTGAGCAAGAGGTTTATATCGAGCAACCTGAGGGTTTCATGATCCATGAGAAAGAATCTCATGTCTGCAAACTCAAGAAAGCTTTGTACGGATTGAAACAAGCTCTGAGAGCTTGGTATGGAAGAATTGATAGTTTTCTTCAGAGTCTTGGGTTCTCCAAGAGTATAGCAAATCCTAATCTTTATATAAAGATTGTGAGGAATCATCTTGTTATATTGGTTTTATATGTGGATGATTTGTTCCTTACTGGAGAGGAACATCGGATAGCTCATACTAAGAGGGAATTATCAGCAGAATTTGAAATGAAGGACTTGGGTCTTATGCATTACTTTCTTGGATTGGAGGTGCGACAGAAAACTGGTGAGATCTTTCTCTCACAAAGCAAGTATGCAGTTGATGTGCTTCGCAGATTTGGGATGCTGGACTGAAATTCCATGACCACACCTATGATTTCTAACCTGAAGAAGTTACATGATCAAGCTACAGGTTCAAACCCAGAAGATCCTACCGCATATCGTCAGATCATTGGGTCCTTGATGTATCTAGTACACACCAGACCGAACATTTCTTATGCAGTGAATGCCCTCAGCCAGTTAATGTGTGAACCGAAACACATTCATATGGTTGTTGCTAAGCATATTCTCACATACGTCCATGGGACTATAGCCTATGGGCTCAGATACACTTCCAGTGGAGGTGTAATGCTTCATGGTTATATAGAGTTAGATTGGATGGGCTGTACAGTGGACCGGAAGAGTACTTCCGGATATTGTTTCAGTTTGGGTTCAGCTATGATCTCCTGGTCCAGCAGGAAGCAGGGCTCCATAGCCCAAAGCACTGCAAAGGCAGAATACATTGTTGCAAGTGTTGCCAGTAGAGAAGCAATGTAGCTCAGAAAACTACTCTCAGATTTGTTCAGTGCTAAGCTGGAACTCACAGTAATTCACTTTGATAACCAGAGCCGTATAAAGTCGTGTTACCAACATCTCGATAATATCTCGATGTTGGCGATATTATCTTCAAAATCAGGTTCGGCGATATTTTCCGATATTTTCATTCTTACAACATTGTTTTTCATTCTTACGACATTTTCCAATATTTTCCGATATTTTCCCCGATGTTGCCAATATTTTATTTTTCAGACCCTCGACGATATTTTGTCGATGTCGATGTTTGCAACACTGGTATAAAGCTCTCCGAGAATCATGTGTTTCATGACAAATCGAAACACATTGAGATGAGATATCACTATGCTCAGGACATGGTGCAGAAGAACATTCTCAATATTCAGTATGTTCAAACGACGAAACAAACTGCAAATATTTTGACCAAGCCCCTGTCGTTGACAAAGTTTGTGTACTTTCAAGGCAAGCTTGGTGTTGTTGAGAATGCCTCTCTTGTTCAGAGGGAGTGTTAAATTTAAGCAGTTGCAAGAGCCATTCTCTGGGAAGATGGCAAAGACCCTAGCTGAGATCTGGGGGCCCCAGTACACTCTTGGGATTCTTGGTCAGGGACCAAGCAGTTAGAGCCATGGGAAAAGACCCTAGTGAGGGCCTTGTTGCCGTCCTAATACACACTTGCAAACGTGAGCTAAGTCCAGCTCACTTAGTGTGTCCTTGGAAGCAAAATGCCTAGGTTCACAGCCCACGTTGTCACTTTGACTTGAACCTCTTCCGTCTAGGCTTACTCGTAGGGAAGCCAAGGGGGGTAGACCCTAGTTTCTAGATGAAATTAACGTTATGTTCTAGGAGTTGATTTTAATTGGTTAAAGGTTTGGGGGGAAAGACTAACCTATGATGCAAATGCAACAAATGCAAGATGCAACAATAAAGATGAGAAGCAAGCCTTTCCTAGGAAAACTAAGACTAGTGCCTAAAGATTGAGCTCGGGGTCAACTAAAGTTTGAGGGTGTTAGATTACAAAAGATTTACAAGTTACTTACAACCAATAACGAGTGAAAGAATAGTACAACAATTATGAACAAGAGATGCAAGATATACAAGATACAAATATGACCACGTGCTTTAATGTGTAAGTACTCAAGGATATTTAAAACATGATTATTCACATTAAGCCAAGCATGCCCCATGTTGTCGTCCTTATACACACTTGCAAACGTGAGCCAAGTCCTGCTCACTTAGTGTGTCCTTGGAGGCACAATGCCTAGGTTCAAAGCCCACGCTGTCACTTTGGCTTGAACCTCTTCCGTCTATGCTTACTCCTAGGGAAGCCAAGGGAGGTAGACCCTAGTTTCTAGATGAGATTTATGTTAAGTTCTAGGAGTTGTTTTTAATTAGTTAAGGTTTGGGGGAGTCTAACCTATGATGCAAAAGCAGCAATGCAAGATGCAAGGTTATGTCAAGTAGCTATTTCCCTTAGTCAACTAAGGCTAGTGTCTAAAAGTTGGGCAAGGGGTCAACTAAGTTAAAAGGTGTTTCGTTACAATAAGATTACAAAAGATTACAAAAGAATAGTTATTCCACAAATTGCTAGATACAAGTACTTACAACAAAGAATGCTAAATATACAGTGATACAATGTAACAAGCTAACCACATTTTGTTTGTATATGCAGGATATAAAGGAGATCAAAGCATTATCATCATCAACACATCAACATTCACACTTCACAAGGATACTCAGAAGATTTAGAAATTAAAACAAGTGTCCTATAATGATTAAAATACTCAACACCTTTAGTTGTTTAGCCCACAAAGTTTTATTAGATGAAAGATTGAATTACAAGTATTAAGCCCAAGGTTTAATTTACATAGTGAGTTAAAGGTTCTTAAGATTGCAAGATTTTAATTACCCTTATTAGGTGTTTCATCGAAAATCTCCTCCCCCAGTTGCCAAATGGTTGTTAGATGCTCAAGAAGTGAGGCAACGAGGCCTACCCTAGCTTCACAGATCAACCCTAAGAATTGAATTTTTACGGAAAGGACGTCGCGCGCCGTGATACCATCCACGGTCTAGCACCTTTCGTTGCCCTCCTCAATCCCCGTTTTAGATGGTGAAGATGGTGGCTCAAGGTACCCTATTAAGTCTATTAAGTACATATATCAATTGGTTAGACTTTTAGGTGTATTAGAGAGTGTTTTGGTGACTTTTAATTGCCTTAAATTGGTGATTTAATATCAAAACCGAAACTTTTATGAGCTTAAAAAGTGTGTTGTTTAAGCATAAAATTTAAGCACTTAACACATGTATAGCAAGAGAGCAAGCTGAATAACGATTTAGTTTGTCACCATTGATTAAACATTAACATGAAAGCTTGTTATGAAAGAATACTAATGCACAAGGGCAAGGACAACTTGCCAAAGAATGAAAGAAGAACTCAAGCTTATTACCACTTATCTTATGTTGTTAAAGCATTAAGAGAAAAGCATTAAGTGTGAAAGAGAAGCTTGAAAAATTATATGTGTGCCTACACTATCAACTTATCCAACAATATTAACTTGAGTGTGATGGCTAATGGCCTTAAAGATAAGAAAGCATGAAAAGGGAAACCATTTGCTAAACCATTAAAGCATTAAACATTTAGTGTGTTGGATTAGAGCATGTACACAAGATAGATCTTAAGATAGCTTATAACATGCAACTAGGATTAAGCAAGTTGATTATGCCCCAAGGGTTTAAGCTAAGGATTAAGATGTGATGTGATAAGATCTAGATCTAGAATATTTTAACCTTCAAAGCATTAGAAAAGATCAATAACACATTACTTATCCTAGCCTTACGATTTTTGGGGGTTTCTCTCCCAAGGTGTAGGCAATTATTTAGATTAGATAAGCTTGCAAGAAAGATGGAAAACAAGCCAAGCAACTCAATGGCACAAGGTGGAGGCAAGCCTACCTTTATTGTGCCAATGAGGTGTGAGGTGAGTAGGCAAGCAAAGCAACTATCAACACAAATGCTCACTAAACCCCACGTCCTAGCTTAGAAGACTCTTGAAAATGGAAAAAAAAGAAATTTGAACTAACCTTAAGCTATCCTAAGCTCACACGTGGGAGGTAGGCCATACAAATTCTCCTCCCAAGCTTATGAGCAACTAAAAATCAGCAAAAGAGAGTAGATCTATGCACAAGAAGCTAGAAAATGGAAAAGAGAGGTTGAGATTTGTTACCCACTTGAAGAGAAGGGTCTTGGAGTGTTGTGTGGCTATTTTAGGGCAACTTAACACCCTCAACCTGTTGAAAACCTGCAAAAACCAGCAAGCTATGCTCGCTGAAAAAGCTACACACAACCAACAATGTGAAGAAAAATTTAAGTTTTTAGGGCAGAAATTTTTATCCTTAAAAACTTATGATAAATATGATTAAAGTGACCAATCCACTATGTTAGGCTAGCTGAAATATGACATGGAATGAACAGCAATGAAAAAATGAGTAAAGAAGAAGTTTATATGTGCTTTAAGGGAGGACTCTTCCTTGAGGCATTCCCAATAAAACCCTTGAAGCCAAACCTGCAAAACTTGGCAAAATAATATGCATACAAGAAGATAATATGGTTGAATATGCTAATGAAATGAAATACTTGCACCCATTAAGCAAATCCACATATATAGATTAACAAGAATACTCGTTGCTAGATCTACCCAAGTAAAATACTTTACCTGAGAATCTCTTCTATGCAATCACCATGCCAAAACTTTACAATGTTACCTCATATGTAGCAAGAACAAAAATACTTGTTGCTCTTCCAATATCCTCCAAAGCTTCTCTTTTATTACTCGAAAATGGATCTTGGAGAAACACATGCTCCAAAACTCTAAGAGCCAAAGAATGGATGAAAGATAGACAAGAAAGAGAGAGAGAGAGATGAAAATCAAGTAGCATAACAATAGCTCAAGATATGGTGAGGAGGGAAAGAGAAAAGGGATCTATTTATACTTGGAGAGGCAAACCTAATCTTGGATTAATGCCAAGTG
>SNQJ01S0194422.1:26014-38721 GCA_010110895.2 Picea sitchensis | reverse complement strand
TTGGCCATGAATATTTCGGCCTTAGGGTTTATTCAGTTATTCAGCCACAGATTTATACAAGAATCATTGTAATCATATGAAGATCATCAACATTACACAAGATAGGAACCACAAGCAAATAGCTGAACTTTATTATAAGAAAGAAAGCACCTGATATAATAGAGAAGCAGATCTGAAGTAGATGGCTTCAAGGCAATAATGGAGCTATATACAAAATGCTCCTGGAGATACAAATCAAGCCTCCCAAAGGTTGCCAATAGAAGATGAACGCTCAACTGCAAGACTAGGGTTTTGGCCTCCCCTCAAGCAACTGGTACGGCCCTGATCACTGCTGGTATGACCTGCTGAAGACAAGGGCACCAAGGGTTCGACCCTCCTGATGCTACCAAACGCTCCTCAATGATAGATCAAGGCAAGGGAAGTCTCCTCCTGAAGTATGAAGCTCAAACACTGAAGCTTCCTCCTCAAACTGTAGAAACCCTAGGATGGTACGACCCTCCTGAAACCCTGAATATGGCCAATAGTACGACCTAGCTGAATGGGGCCCATGAATTGTCTGAAACTCTCCCGGATGATAGATCGGGCATCCACAAACACTTGAGAGAAGTCTCAAGATCAGATCTAGCCTATAGCCTTCTAGATCAGAGAATTGCGGAATGTCCAAGTCGTACCCTTCCTCCTGAAATCATCCCAACCTGTAGTAAATGATAGGGACGTGATAACTCCTTCAAGAAGCCCTCAAACTGATGAGCAAGGGCTTGCAAGCAAAACCCTAATGCTGGAAAACTCTCAAGCTTCTTCCCTTGGCTGGATTGAACTCTTCCTCAACAATTGATGCACCCCTGCAAGAAAACCCTAGCTGGTACGGTCCTGCTGATCCAACTGGTACGACCTTGCTAGTCCTCCTAGTTAGATGATAGCTGTAGAATGGTGTGGGTGGAGTATTTCATCCCCAAGACCAAGCTTGGAGCTAGGTGAGTGGAATCTTTCACCACTGAGCTTCTCACTAGGGTTTGTAATATCAAAACCCTCAAAACTGTATGCTCAAGAGCATCAACAAACAAAATACCAAAATCCATAATGAATAATGGGTGCACCCCAGCCTTCTCTTTATACTTTTCTTCTATTTCTTTGTTGAGTTAGGTTAACTCCTAGGGTTAACTCCTAACTCAACCTCTAGCGCTTCTATTCCTTCATTGAGTTATCTTTTAACTCTTTTTACCTTTTTATCAAGTCAACTTAAGAATATAACCTTAGTTTGGTTGACCCTTCCCCTCAATGTGAGACTATGGCTTAGTGGGGATGCCTAGGCCACTAAGTCTTCTCAATACCTCTTCATCAAGAGGTGGGGAACATTACAGTCTCCCCTGCTAGAAATTGCTTGCCCTCAAGAAATTCTAAACCTGTTTCTCTCACCACTTGTTCATTTTCCCATGTGGCATCCTCAATGGGTAGATCCCTCCACTTGATCAAGTACTCTTTGATGCTTCTCTTCCTGAGCCTCTTCTCTCGAACCTTTATTTTCTCTTTCGGAATCAAAACAAGCTGTCCTTCTTCGTCCATGGGGGGTAGTACCTCGATGGGTGTGATGTGTTGGCTGATGGCCCTCTTTAGGCAGGACACATGGAAGACATTGTGTATCCTGCTGCCCTGTGGGAGCTCCAACTCATAAGCCACGACCCATATCTTCCTGCTAACTCTTTAGGGTCCAAAGAAACGTGGCTGCAGATTCTCTGCTCCGCTTCTTTTTATAGAAGCCTGTTTGTATGGTTGGAGCCTTAGATAGACTAAGTCACCAACCTCAAAAGTACGCTCAACTTTGTGCTTGTCTGCTTGGACCTTCTGCTCGTTCTGTGCCCTCTGTAGATGATCCTTCAGCTCCCTGAGAATGTCTTGGCTCTGCTGTACCCAATCCTGTACCATAGGTGCCCTGCTGTCACCGAGAGAAATCTCTACAAAAGATAGTGGATCATAGCTATACAAGGCCCTGAATGGTGACATGCCTATGGATACGTGCTGGGTGGTGTTGTAGCAGTACTCTCCTAAGTGCAACCATCTGACCCACGCTTTTTGCTGCCCTGCTACATAATTTCTGAGATAGCCTTCAACCCACTTGTTGACTATCTCGTTCTGTCCATCTGTCTGTGGGTGATAGCTGGTACTAGGGGTGAAGGCCGTACCAACCAATCTGAACAATTCCTGCCAAAAGGTACTCATGAACCTGCTATCCCTCTCATTGACAATAGTTTTGGGTAGGCCATGCAACCTGAAAATCTCCCTGAAAAACAGTTCAACCACCTATGCTGCACTGAAGTCGGTGGCTATGGAGAAGAAGTGTGCAAACTTTGTCAACCTGTCCACCACCACAAAAATGCAGTCCTTCCCCCGTGTTTTTGGCAACCCAGTGATGAAATCCATGGATATGCTTTCCCACTTATGCTCTGGAATGGGTAAGGGTTGTAGTAGTCCTGCTGGGTGGGTGTGCTCATCCTTGTTCTCCTGACATGTAGTACACTCCTTTACATGCTTTATTACATCCTCCTTGAGGCCCTTCCATGAGAACCTCTCTCTTACCTGCCTGTACGTCTTACTGATCCCCTGGTGCCCTGCCATTGGCAAGTTATGACATGCCTGCAACACTTTGGCCTTGAAGGCCGATCCAGGAACCAAAAAGATTCGGCCCTTGTAATAGATGAGGTAATTTATAACCTTGAAGTTATCATCTTGTACCTGTCCGTCCAATAGCTAACAAGCGTACTGATCCTTTGCATACTCCATCACCAAGTGGTCCTTCCAGTCAACTGCTACACCTATCAATGCAAAAATGGATGGCCTTCGGGATAATGCATCAGCTACCACGTTGTTCTTCCCCTTGACAAATTCAATGTCAAAGTCATAGGCCTGTATCCTGCTTACCCATTTTGCTGCCTTTCATTCAAGTCCTTTTGCTCCAATAGATATTTAAGACTGTTGTGATCTGACTTGACCACAAACCGTGCACCTACAGATATTGCCGAAATTTGGCTAGTGCGTGCATGATGGCCAGCATTTCCTTGTCATAAATGTTGTAGAGTAGCTCAGGACCCCTGAGTTTCTGACTATCATAGGCAAGAGGGTGCCTATTCTGCATCAGTACGACCCCTATACCTTCTCCTGAAGCATCACACTCCAATGTAAAAGGCAGGCTGAAATCTGGAAGGGCTAGGACTGGACACGTGCTCATCACTTTTTCCATCTTATCCATCGTATTTTGAGCTTCTTCACTCCATTTGAAGGCTCCCTTCTTAGTCAAATCTGTCAAGGGTGCACACAGCTGGGAAAACGCCTTGACAAATTTCCTGTAGTACGTGCACATGCCTAGAAACCCCCTTAACTTTTTGAGTGTTTTAGGAGTAGGCCACTCCATAATGGCTTTTATTTTCTCCTGATGTACCTGTACCCCCTTTTCTCCAATGATGTGTACCAAGTAAAGTACCTCTGTCATTCCAAACTCACATTTGGACTCTTTAGCGTACAATGATTGTTCCTACATGATAGACAAAATTTGATCCACATGCTGAAGGTGTTCCTCCCACGTCTTACTGTAAATGAGCAAGTCATCAAAAAATACTAACAAGTGTTTCCTCAGCTGTTTGTTGAACACATGGTTCATGCAAGATTGGAACGTGGCTGGGGCATTGGTTAACCAAAAGGGCATCACCAAGAACTCATAATGGCCGTAATGACACCTGAAAGCTGTTTTTGAGATGTCTTCCTCCCTCATCTTGATTTGATGGTAGCCAGAACGTAGGTCAATCTTTGTGAAATAGACAGCTCCATGCAATTCATCCAACAACTCATCAATCCTAGGTATAGGGTACCTGTTTTTTATTGTCTTTTTATTCAAAGCCCGGAAGTCAATGCACATCCGCATAGTTCCATCTTTCTTCTTAACCGACACTACTGAGGAAGCAAAGGGACTAGAGCTTGGCCTGATGTACCCCATGTCCAAAAGTTCTATGATGGCTTTTTCTATCTCGTCCTTGTACTTCTTCGGATGCCTGTATGGTGTGGTGATGATTGGTTTAGCTCCCATCTCTAGCTCAATGATATGCTCAAACCCCTTGTCTGGTGGCATTCCTGGAGGTATCGGCCCAAACACCTTGCTGTGTTTGTCAATGATCTCTTGGATTTCTGGAGTGTAGTGAACCTTACCTTGCTCATCCACATGTGCTGAAATCCTACACTCAGCTACATACACGATCTCTTCTCTCCTGAAGATGGCCTCCATCCTCTTAGCCGTGATTATCTTGGCCGAATTGCCTGTCATGCCTCGGAGCACTATCTTTCGTCCACCCTCCTCTGTAAAAGACATCTCCAATGGTCTTGTAGTTGGTGGTGATAGGTCCTAATGTGCTGAGCCACTGAACTACCAGGATTATGTTAGTGTCTGGAAGATCCATTACATAGACATCCTGTACCAACTCATGCCTACCCAATGTAAGCTTCATACCTGGAATGTATCTGTCACAAGGCATAGTGCTTCCACCTGCCACCTCCACCTTGAACCCTTCAAATTCCACTGCATGTATATGCCTTCTCTTCAACAATGCTGAGTCAATGAAGTTGTGAGATGCTTCCCCATTAATCAATACTGATACTTTCTGCCCCTGCAAGACTCCTCTCATCCTGAAAGTGTTAAATTTGGGCACCCCACTGATAGATGCTAAGGTGTCATTCCCTTCAGCCGTACTGTTTTGTTCTAGGACCTCCTCTTCTGCTGTCTCTGTGGTTTCGGCCTCTATGTTCTGTATTTGGCCGCAATCTTCCTCCTTGTTGTCTGAGGTCACTTCTATGTAGTGCACCTGGCCACGGCCCATGCACTTGTGTGATGGGTTCCATGGTTCTTTGCATGTGAAGTAGAGTTGCTTCCTTCTAAGTTCCCTCTTGGTGTTGTCATCCATTCTGCCACGGCCCCTGTCAAACCCCCTTAGGTCACGTCCTCCTTGATTCATTGGAGGTCTCTGATCTCTTCCTTCGGTGTTAAGGGGTCGTCTAGGTATAAATTTCGGCCTAACAGCTGGTCGTAGGTCCCTCGTCCTCCAAATCGCATCCTGTAGGTTGGTAGGCTTAAAAGCCTTTACTCAACCTACAATCACTGAGAAATACACAATCACAAGAGACACATCATTTATCCTGGGAAACCCTCATGGGGTAGAAAACCCAACAAAACCTCCTTAATATGGATAGCCAATACAATGCCAAGAGATAACTCAAACAAGTACATAAAGTCCTCTCCCAAAGATGCGCCTCTCTCTCTCTCATTCTTCTCCAACTGTAGCTCCGAAACTTGTCTCTCAATGAACAAGTGAGTGTGTGTCTAAGTGAGGCGCTAGCCTCCTTATTTATACAAGACTGGCACGTGTGNCCACACACATCTGAATGGATGAGTTCTAGGACTCCTGCTTTGTTGTCTCTCTTCAGAAAAGGGTTCTTGATGTTCTTCCCTTGTGCACATCCATTGCATACGCCTTCATGATCAACCTTGAGTTCTCGTAAACCTGTGACAACTTTGCATATGTATGGTAGCGCCTTGTAGTTAATGTGAGCTAATCTTTTATGCCAAATTTCACATGAGTTTTCAATGGCGTGGGTCATGGCAGCTTCTAAGTGACCCTTTAGCTTATACAAGCCATTTTCTTCACTTCCAATGATGATTGCTTCATTTATGGTTTCTCCTTTAGCCCACATAAGAACTTCTCCATCTATAAAGGCAACTCTGAAGTCTTTCTTCTCTAAAGCTAATATGGAGAGTAGGTCCTTTGTAAAACCTGGTACATATAGTACGTCCTTCATCTTCATTGCATTTCCTTAATCAAGCTTGTAGTTTGATTTTCCCACTCCCTTGATGGGATATTGGTAATCATCTCCAAGTCTCACTTTATGAGAAAACTTCTTTTCTGAAATGTAAGAGAGAATATCTCTTTGTCCTGTCATCTGCTTGGAGGCACTACTATCAATGAGCCAAGTGTTCTCTCCAGGTGTTACCGATCCTGAGAGGGCCGAGATTAAGACATGTTCTTTAATTTGTTTTCTTAACATCTTTGCAGGTGGCTCTTCATATTCAACTGCATGGGCATGGTGCCTCTTTTGTTTCCTCTTGTATTCTTCTCGTCTAGCTGGACAAAATTTCGCAAGGTGTCCCATCTTGTCACAATGGTAGCATTGTACAGATGAGTAATCTCTTTCCTTTCGCTGTCCTTTCTTCTGGAATCTCCTTGGATGAGATTCTTTATGACTAAATTTGTTTTGGGGTTGAGACTCTTTGTAAGTCTCTTTCTGGAAGTAAGACTTCTTTCTTCCTCCTTTAGTGTGAGTAGCTAGGGCTTGATCTTCATCTCTTGCTAGTAAAGCCTCTCGGTTAGCTACTCTTGTTTCTTCTTGGATGCATTCTTCCCATAGACTGTCAAACTTCAGTTTCTCCGTTCTGGCACAAATTGTTTGGATGAATGCATCCCAAGGTCTTGTGAGACCATTTAGGGTCGTCATTATAAGTTCGTCTTCGTCTATATTATCTCCAATTGCTTCTAGTTGTTCTTTGAATTGGGATATTTTGGAGAAGTATTATTGGATTGATTCTCCTTTCTGCATTCTTGTATTCTTGAGCCGAGTTCTAAGATTCATCTTCCGGTTTATGTTCTTTCCTTCATATAGTCTGTTTAGGGCATCAAACATTTCTTTCAGAGTCTTCTTTGATCACACATAGGGAATCATGTGGTCTTTGATTGAATCTGCAATGATTCTTTTGGCCCTGATTGTGTCCCTTTGGTGCTTTGCTTTTTCTGTAGCATCGACGGGCTCCGACACTTCTTCTTTGACGAATCTTGCTAGGTCATTCTCTTCAAGAATGAGACCAATCCTATACTTCCAGGCATGGAAGTTTTCCACACCCTCTAGCTTGTCAACAAGCTTAACGCTTGCAGACATCTTTTACTTGAAGTTGGGAAAATCCCCCAAAATGAAAATGTTCAAAATCAAATTCTGAACTTACCATGAGGTGCGCTTTGCTAAGGCGAGTAGCCTGGTGTGCTCGTATCTGAGAAAATCCAACTTTTACCCCTCCAAACTTGATCTGCGGATTTCTAGACTGGTGCTTCTGGTACTCCGATACTTCTGGTACTTTTGGTTCTCTGGTTTTCTGGTACTTCTGGTACTTTGTGAAACTAGGGTTTCACTTTTCGGGAGATCTAGCCACTGAAAAGGTGCGTTGAAGGTGACAAAATGATCCTTGGGGGAGGGCGCACTTTTCTAGATGATTTTAGGGCTGAAATACCTCACCAACAAAAAACCCTAATTTGCATGTACGACAACAGTGACGTTTTTCACTTTTCTCTTGTGAAAGATGCTCTCTTCAGCCTGGCTCTAATACCATGTTAATGTTTAAGCCATTATTATAGTTCTTTGCATATCAATGAATAGCAACAACATAAGATAAGATCACTGAGAAATACACAATCACAAGAGACACATCATTTATCCTGGGAAACCCTCATGGGGCAGAAAACCCAGCAAAACTTCCTTAATATAGATAGCCAATACAATGCCAAGAGATAACTCAAACAAGTACAGAAGGTCCTCTCCCAAAGATGTGCCTCTCTCTCTCTCTTTTCCAACTGCAGCTCCGAAACTTGTCTCTCAATGAACAAGTGAGTGTGTGTCTAAGTGAGGCGCTAGCCTCCTTATTTATACAAGACTGGCACGTGTGGGAGTGTCCTTTCATTGGCAGGGCCGACTTCTTCTCCTGGGTGGTTATAACCACCTTTATTATATTCCGGGGCCTCTTTGATATATTCTGGGGCCGACTTCTTCTTTTGTCTATTACAATTATGTTATGACCAATCCGTAAAAGGGGATTTGGACCTTTTACAATAGCCGACATGATCAATCCACAATGGGGATTGATCCAATGAATAATATATCAAGTAAGAATAAGAATACACTTTGCAGTTACATTATTTCAACAGACTTTGCCAAGGACGAGATCTTCGTGTCAGCCAATAGTGTCGATTGTCATACGACATCCAACCTTTCAAGGATGAGGTATTATATGATGTTTCCCCGATGGATGTCTGTGATATTCTCTTGGGCCAGCCATATATGTGGAAGCGCCATGCTATCTATGAGTCTCAACATCGTAGTGTCATTGTTATTCTAGGGGGTCATCTCTACAGGATACCAGAGGTAGTTCCAGCTACTGTCCCACCTAAACAATGCCGCAAGGTAGTATCTCATACTACAATTTTTAGCTTCTTCACAATCTGTTCAAAAGGTGAACAGAAGGATACTACAAGCACTACAACCTCGACCCAAGCACCTTCTATCTACTGTTTGGCATCTTCATTGGAGCATTTGGACATCTTTGGCAGCAGGGCCGAATTGTTGAGGCTATTCAGGGTTCCAGTAGGGCGTGGCATGTTCCAGCTTGGAGGTTGACACTTCATACGGCCCAGATCTTTCTTGTATTGGTATTCATGGTGTAGTCAGCCTTTGGAGGCTTATTGTAGTCTTCTGTTGGAGCATTTTGTAGTAGCTTCTATCTTCTATCTTGGAGCCATCTGATGAGCATTCCAGATCGACATCTTCATTGTATCAAGTTCTTGCTTATTGTTATGAATAAAGATCAGATATGAATCATTTTTGGGGTTGTCTATTATATTGTTGATCTTGCATATGGTTGAGGTATGTTTCGATGCTTTATCTTCTTATCTGTTGCTGTAAACACACATATAAACTATCAGTATAACCCTAAGCGTAACCTAAAGGATCACTGTAAGCAAAGTGTTTGATGAAATGCCACAACCAGAAAAGGTTTAAAAATATACCCAAAACCGTGATGTTCATGGCATATTGGCTTGGGAACATTACAGAAGTATAAGGGAATACACCCCCACCTTAGTCTCCATCATTTTATGCTTACATGATATTGGTTTAACAAGGTTTTTCTAAGAGAAGTATAAGGGCATACACCCTCTTAGCCTAAACCCTATCTAGAGATACTTGCCTTGGAGATTAAGAGGATTTACACCCCCAAGGAGGTTGTACCTCTAGCTCTTTCTTTGTTTGACTCCATTAACCCTTTTTTTAAAGGCACTAGTCATTTACTTATTGCATTGGAGAAATAAATTGTTGCCTTGGTAAACGTACAAATTTCAAGTTTTAAAGTTGTCTCTTTTGAATAGTGATCTTGATGCCTTGGGGATTCTTCCTCCCTTAGGGTGTCCCCTTTCAACCACAATTTCTTGTTGTTATAGTAAAACTAACCTGCAACCATTAGGGCTGCTCTAACCCTAGCCTACTAAACCCATTTTCTCCTAAACTAATCCTAGAGTAGGCCTAAAAATCTGCCCTCACCCACTACTAACCTAGGCGCACCTTTTGAGCTAATTACGAGTGATTTTTGTTGGAAAAACTTTCTGATATAGGGCTTGGTTTGCTACAGCCATAAGGCTGATAACTTCACTGCAGAAACCCTAATATGAAGTCACTCTTAACTTGTGCTGTCATCGCCAAAAATTGCTAAAATTTTGCTAACTTGTTCTACTAGGTTTAAGGCATTTTTTGGGTGTCTTCTTTGAGGATTTTTGTGGCTGATTTTACTGCTGTCATAACAAGCTTGCTACAACCATAAGGCTGCAAAAATACTTCTGCATACAATCTTTATGACAGCCACATCTAATTGCTAAAGTCTCATGCTATAAATTGCATATCTCACTTGACTTTAAGCAATCTCTTAAGCAGCTATAATACTTCTTCCTCGCTGATATATACTGTTATCTATTGTTTCAAATTAGGGACAACAAGCTTAACTTGCTGATCCAAATAGCATACATCATTGCAAAGTGGTTTTTCATGTGTCTCGGACAGGTACCAACATCTCGACAATTCACCCAAGTATTTGGCAACCTTTAAACCACTTGAGACTCGTCTTTTCTTTCCATTTTCCATCTAGATCTTTGACCTTAGGGACCTCTTTCTTTCCTTTCCCTTTTTTGCATCCCTTTTCCCCCTAGGGTCATCGGGATTGCCTCCCTAGAGTGACCTAGTCACCCTTGAAGTGCAGGACCTACATCGAGGTGACATTGGGTGTAGTGTCCTAAAGTTGCCGCCACTTGGTGGTTGGGTCAGGCTTTGCCCAACCTACAACGTGTGCAATAACAGGCCCTATTGTTCCTTTGTAAAAGTCGGCCCTATTGTGCCTTGACAAGTAAAATGAAAATAAAAGGGTAAATTGACAGGTCGGCCCAGACCTAATTTTAGGCTGGCCAAACTACTATTTATAAGGGAGGCCAGTGCCTCATTTGAACACACACACACTAGCTCTACAACTAAGAAGAGGAAGTGCACAAGCCTTAGAGGGAGAGACTAGTGCAGCTAGGAGGTGATGTTGTGGAGATTCTTGGTCTACTTCTCATTTATATCTTGGTTATGTGGTGTGCTGCTCTTCCCTAGTCAAGGGTTAGAGGAGGATCTTCTACTTTGTTAGTTCTCTCTTGGAGACAGGCATTATTCTTGGTTGGTGAATCTATATTGAGGAAGTTTGTTGGGTTTTTCCCCTAGGGGATTTTCCCAGGGTAAATCTTGTGTATGTTGTGGATGTTATTCTTTCAGTGATCCTTTATATGCAGTGATTGTGCTAATGGTTAAAAGTAAACGAACACTAATCTAATTAAATGCTTAAGATGAAAATTCAACAGTGAATTTACTGAATACAAATGTGGTTCTATGAGTCCAATGTCTCTATTCTATTGGAAAATACTCCACAAATCACCAGACCATGGAGATGGAGTTTCAGGGACATGATGGCAGGAGGGTAGTCTTACGAGGCATGCATACTTACCCTCCCAAGGTGGTATCGTCACAGAGGATGGAGGTTGTACTCCGGTAGGGAGACATAGAGTGGGCGACAGAGTGCTTGATCACAGTGAAGAAACCTCCAGATCACACATCCCAGTATCCAGCAGACATACCGACATTGTTGCAGAAGCATGAGTAGGTATTGAGAGACATTCCTCCAGGTAGGACTCCCGATCGTGGATTTGAGCATATTATTGAGTTGGAGGAGGGAGTTTAGGTAGTCATTACTACTCCCTATCGGCATCCCAAGGTATACAAAGATGAAAATAAGAAAACCATAAAGGATTTGCTCAAACTGGGACACATCTGACCCAGTTCTAACCCATTTTCCTCCCCTGTAGTGATGGTGAGTAAGAAGGATGGGACCTTGCGCATGTGCATATATTACAGGGCCTTAAACAAGAAGACTATTAAGAACAGGTACCCGATCCCACGGATTGATGAATTGATGGATGAATTATAGGGGGGAAATACTTTTCAAAAATTGATCTTCGTTCTGGGTAACATCAAATTCGGGTGAGGGAATAGGACGTTCAAAAATAGCTTTTTGTTGCCATTAAGGACACTATGAATTCCTGGTTATGCCTTTTGGGCTGACAAACACACCTGCCACATTCCAGTCATGCATGAATCATACATTCAAGAAGCAGCTGCGTAAATTCCTATTGGTATTTTTTGATGACATCCTGATCTACAATAAGACCTGGGAAGAACATCTACAACACCTGGATGAGGTTTTGGGAATTTTGGGTGAGCAGTCATTATACGCAAAAATGTCCAAGTGTGAATTTAGGATGCAGGAAATGTTATATCTGGAGCATGTGATAGGAGCAAATGGAGATCAGAGCTATCCTAGAGTGGCCCACACCTAAGAATTTGATGGAGTTGAAAGGTTTCTTAGGAATCTGCACTTACTACAGACGGTATGTTAAAGGATTTTCACAGTGGATAGCACCCCTCATGAACCTCACGAAGAAGGCGGTGTTCAATTGGTCGGGGGAAGCACATGAGATATTTGAGAGACTTAAAAAGGTGATGAGTTCATGCCCGGCTCTAGCATTGCTAGACTTTACTCAGTCGGTTGTACTAGAGTGTGATGCATCCGAGGAAGGAATAGGGGCAGTATTAATGCAAAATCATCACCCTGTAGGCTTTGAAAGCAGGAAGCTCAAGGAGTATGAGCGTCACTATTCTATATATGATAAGGAGATGTTGGCAATCATGCATGCCTTAGCCAAATTCAAGCAATACCTGGTGGGAGGCAAATTTAAAGTTAAAACATATCACAACAACCTAAGGTACTTTTTAGAGCAAAAGGATTTAAACGAGAGGTAACAAAAGTGGGTCAGTAAAATCCAAGCATATGATTTTGAGATAGAGTATGTGAAGGGTAAAAGCAACGTTGTAGCGGATGCCCTCTCAAGGAAGCCAACTACTCTATCTCTTATGGAAATTTCTGCAAATTGGAAGTCCCACCTTTTGGTGGAGTACTCAAAAAATAAATTTGCTTGTGAAATTTTGGATGGACAGGTACAGGATGATAGGTACAGGGTAGTAGATGATATCATCTACTACAAGGGCAAGATCTATTTGGTACCAAAATATGGGCTTAAGAAGAAGATAATGCAGACATAACATGATTCACCTTTGGCAGGCCACCAAAGGTTTCTAAAGACTTACAGGCATATTCAAGAGAGGTTCTCGTGGAAGGGCCTTGTTATCCCCGATATCCAGGGATAACTAGGAGATCATGTCTCGAGGCCCACATAGTCCTAGACATGGAGTACCGAGAGCAGGAGCGACCTGAGCATGGT
>SNQJ01S0194422.1:0-15251 GCA_010110895.2 Picea sitchensis | reverse complement strand
CACAAATACCCCTATCAAAAACCCAAGGACCTAGTTTTTACAATAATTGCTCAAAAACATTTAATTAATTAAATAATTAAAATCCCAACCTTAGGAAAATTAATTAAATTTAATTAATTAAAAAAAACCTATCTAGACTCGACAAAATTCCGCAAAACTTTCTATAATGTCTAACATGGTCATTTACATCATTCCTAAACAATAGCTACCAAAGGATGAGACCATTAGAACGCCATTCACCACTTTGGAGGAATTATTGCAAGTGTGAGGGAAAAACTCATGGGAAATCAACCAGGCTGAAAAGCCCAGTTGACAACCTGAGGATAAAAAACCCTCGGTGAAAAGAACTCTCCCAATGAAAACAACCCAAGGTACCTGACCTAACTATGATCCATGTAGACCTATTACATTATTAACCCACGTAGAGGTGCGGAAATTCCGTTTACAAAATTTTGTGCTGGAGGCATAAGATGCCCAGTAGAACCAAACTGTCTTCAACATACTTGCATCTGATGATGCATATCTTCATGGAACATGGAGTTGACCCCCTATTTGAATAGGCGGTCAACACAACCCAGGTGTGATTATTATGATATGCATCTTTTGTTATGACATTATTTTGATCAGTGTTGCATGTTGTAGCTATGACCATCATTCTAACCTTTGGTTAAAATCCGAGTCAAGGTATTAGATGGATTAAAAGTTGAGATTATAGAGTTTACCCTTTAACACAACCTTCTGTCAAGATATCATATTGTCTTAGTACAGAAGACAGGTTGAAGAAAGCACACTCATTCTTGAGGACAAGGCTCCAGGTTCCAGGTTTGATTAATTAAGTTGATAAGATTCAAAGTTGCACATGACAAGTTGATAGCTACCCCTTTACAACTAAACACTATAGTTAAGATAGCAGCCTTTGAAAAGTATTATACTTGGTAGCATGTGAGCATATTGAGATAAATTCTTAATGTAGTCATTTGCCTGATACAACTAACATCTCCTCTAGGAGAAACCTCTTGTGTTAGTTTCAGGTTTCCATGGACCATGGAGGAATGGTTGATCACAACACTATAAGAGTGTTGGCCTCATTTCGTATTGTATTTCTTACTTTTGATCCTTACTTCAGACAGGTCACAAGTGATAGCTTTAAAAGAGCTACTGTGATGATCATTCGTGCTATTGTTTTATCTACTACTATCAAAAGAGTATTATTCTTTCTTGTTGACCTTGTTTCAGGTCACAGGTGATAACTCTGAGGAAGCTATAGTGAAGGTTGTTGAAGGCAACATATTATATGAGACATGAAGCAAACTATGTACATGACCATATACACTTATGTACCAAAGAAGATGAAGAAGAAGCTATCTCTTGCGATTCAGAGTATCTCATATGAAGACTGATTGAAAAGAGTAGAAGGCTCCAAATATGACTGAACATTAGAACGAGAAGCATAACTCATTTGAAGCCTGACTTTGTCTTTCACATCTAGACTTGGTATTCAACACCAAGTATACCCTGTAAGAGATGATGAAGTCCTTATAGACTCAAAAGAAATCGAGAGTAAGCCTGATCTCAGAAAGTATCAAATGAAAAGTCAACTTCCATGACTGGGAGACAGATGTCGTGAGAAGACTAGATCGTAGCTTCAAAAACTTCTAGGAGATATGAAATCTCCTGGGAAGATTCCCTTGTTTCAGTGACAAAGAAGGAAGCCAGTCAGAAAGACTAGGATATGTATTCTTCTGTGAGAAGAGAAGTCAGTATTGACTTCCAATATTGATCTATACAGATCAAACATGTTGCAGATATACAAAGCCTGATGTATGTCCAGAGGATTCTCCCAGCAAAAAGGAGAAGACTATGATGAGACACTTATTGAAGAAATAGTTCCAATATTTATGAAGACAACCAAAACAACCATGATTCATATATAGTATGAGATGCAGGGGGAGCAATCCCCATATTTAAAATTGAGTGGCAGTTGGTGCAGAACATTAGTTGGGTCATGGAGACATGACTACAATGAAACATAGAGTTACCTCCATGAAAGAAGAAGAGCTATCTTCAGTATCAGTTATTGAGCCACCCTCAGTTTCAGATGAAGTTGTTGTCATTATAGAAGAAGAGGAGTTACTCTCATATTTTAGCAGCCACAGTGAGGATGGAGCAATCATTCTCAGTCGTAGAGCAGGTGCAGGTGCAGAGTCCCAGTTCCAGAAGGAACAGTTGGAAAGAGAGTAGAGGACATACTCCTAGACAGTGAGATAGATAAGTGCTTTGCAGAAAGCACAAAGAGCGAGCACATGATTGTGCAGATTGAGTTGCAGCTAAGCAAGTGTACCAGATTGGTACAATGTAATGAGAAAAATTGATTTGAAGATTGAAGATAGAAAGACTCATGTCTTCCAGTTGAGGAAGGATCTGTACATGTTGAAGCAAGCTCCTAGAGCTTGATATTACAGAGGATAGATAGTTTTATGACGAGCTTGGGCTTTACCAAGAGTAAAGTTGATTCTAACCTCTACTTCAAGGTTATGAATGATGAGTCGGTGATATTGTTGTTGTATGTGGATGACTTATTCTTAACTGGAGAAGAAAAACTCATCACCGAATGTAAGAAGAAGCTCGCTTCAGAATTTGAGATGAAAGACCTTGGCCTAATGCATTATTTCTTAGATCTTGAGGTATGGCAGAGCCCAGAGAGAATCTTCCTTAACCAAGGGAAGTATGCAGTTGAAATCCTAAAGAGATTTGATATGCTGGAGTGCAAGTCCATGAATACACCCACAGAAACGAAGCTGAAACTTTTGATCAACACTTCGTCAGAATTGATTGATGCCACGCTGTATAGACAGATCATTGGATCGCTAATGTATCTGACGAACACCAGACTAGATATCTGTTTTGTCGTGAACACTTTGAGTCAGTTTCTGGTAGAACCCAGACATGTTCACCTAGTTATTGCAAAACATGTGATGAGGTACCTTAAGGATACATTAGATTATGGTCTCAGTTATGCTGGAGATCATAATTTCACACTGAGTGGGTACACTGATTCAGATTGGGCTGGAAGTGTCTCTGACAGGAAGAGCACTTCAGGATGCTATTTCAGTTTGGGATCAGCCATGATCTCATGGCAGAGTAAGAAGCAATTCAGCATTGCTCTCAGTACAGCGGAAGCAGAATACATTGCTGCGTGTTCTACCAATTGTGAAGCCATATGGCTTCGTAAGTTGTTGACTGGTCTATTCGACCTAGAGATGGAAGCAACAACGATCCTATGTGATAACCAAAGCTGCATAAAGATGACAGAGAATCATGTATTTCATGACAAGTCGAAACACATAGAGATCCGATACCATTACATCCGTGACATGGTGCAGAGAGGAGCCATAAAGCTCCAATATGTTAGCATGGATGAACATGTTGCCGATGTGTTGACCAAGCCTCTATCTCGTGTAAAGTTTGAGCACTTTCGAGATAAGCTTGGTATAGTCTGAAAGGACCTCCCCCGATAGGGGGAGTAATGTTGTGTTGATATGCCAGTCGAGTGTTGTGCTTCCAGCTTAATTGTTGTATTGAGATGTCAGCCAAGTGCTATGCTTCCAGCTTAATTGTTTTGTCGAGATGCCAGCCTAGTGTTGTGCTTCCAGCTTAATTGTTGTGTTGAGATGCCAACCGAGTGTTGTGCTTCCAGCTTAATTGTTGTGTTGAGATGCCAGCCGAGTGTTGTGCTTCCAGCTTAATTGTTGTGTTGAGATTCCAGCTTAATTGTTGTGTTGAAATTCCATCTTAATTGTTGTGTTGAGATTCCAATTTAATTGTTGATGCCAGCTTAATTGTTGTGTTGAGATTCCAGCTTAATTGATGTGTTGTGATTCCAGCTTAATTGTTGTGATGATGTGCCAGCTTAATTGTTGTGATGCCAGCCTCGTGTTGATGACATGCCAGCCTCGTACTGTGATGATGTGCCAGCTTAAGTGTTGTGATGCCAGCCTTCGTGCTGATGACATGCCAACCTCGTGCTGTGATGATGTGCCAGCCTCGTGCTGTGATGATTTGTTGCCAGCTTCGTGCTGTGATGCCAGCCTCGTGCTGAAGACTCTCAGCCTAGTGTTGATGTTGAGATGCTCCAGCCTTCGTGCTGTGATGTTGTTGTTGTTGATGATGCTCCAGCCTTTGTGCTGTGATATTGTTGTTTTTTATGGTGTATCAGCCTTGTGCTGTTATTGATGATGATGATGTATTAGTGTTATACTAATCCATGTTGATGTAGTTTATGATGATGATGCCACTTCAGCTTCTTGCTGAAGATGACGATGATGATGCCACTTCAACTTCTTGCTGGAGATGATGATGATGATGCCACTTCAGCTCCTTGCTGAAGATGATTATGATGATGATGTCATTTCATCTTTCATGCCGAAGATGATGATGTTACTTTAGCCTCACGTTGAAGATGATGATGATATTACCTTAGCCTCTTGCTGATGAGGATGATGATGTCATTCCAGCTCTCTGTTGTGAATGATGATATTGATGATGAGAAAAACTTCTGATGATTTATAGATATACCAGTCAGTGTTCCAAGATGTTGTTGATGATGTTGCCCTCTCTCTCGCCTGATACTATTGTAGAATACCCTTCTTGTTAAGGGGGAGTGTTGAAATAATGTAACTGCAAAGAGTATTCTAATTATCATTGATGTATTATTCATTAGATCAATCCCCTTTTGCGGATTGATCATGTCGGGTATTGTAATTGACCAAATCCCCTTTTGCGGATTGGTCAAACCCTAATTGTAATGGGCTAAATGAAAAGTCGGCCCCAGAATATATTAAAGTGGTTATAACCACCCAGAATATATTAAAGTGGTTATAACCACCCAGATTGAGAAGTCGGCCCTGCCAGTGAAAAGACACCTCACTCCAACACCTACCAGATTGTATAAATAAGAGAGGCTAGTGCCTCATTTGGACACACACTCACTTGTTCATCAGAGTGCAAATCTGGAGCTGCAGTTGAAGAAGAAGAGAGAGAGAGAGGCACACTACTTGAGAGAGGACTTTCTGTCTTGTTTGATTTATTCTCTTGGCATTGTATTGGCTATCTATATTAAGGAAGTTTTTGTTGGGTTTTCTCCCCCGTGAGGGTTTCCCAGGATAAATGTTGTGTCTCTTGTGATTGTCTATTTCTCAGTGATCCTATCTATGCTATGGTTATCTAGTGAATTGAAAAGAAACCTAATAATAGCTTAAACCTTAACAGACAAAACTCTAACAAAACTTGTCCGACTGAGTTGAAACTTGGTCCAAGGGTGTAGGGGGTCTCATTACCTTTCTTTTGAGTACAAATACCCCTATCAAAAGCCCAAGGACCTAAGTTTTACATTATTTCATCAGAATTAATTAATTAATTAATTAATTTAATTCCCAACCTTAGGAAAATTTAATTAATTAAAAAAAAACTATCTAGACTCGACTAAATATCACGAAACTTCGTGTGTTGTCTTACATGGTCATTTACATCGTTCCTAAACACTAGCTACTAGAGAATGACTTCATTAGAACGCCTTTCACCACTTTGGAGGATTTATTGCTAGTGGGAGTGAAAAACTCAAGGGAGATTAATAGGGCTGGTTAGGCCAAATCAACCTCCTGAGGATAAAAAACACTCAGTGAAAGGAACTCTCCCAATGAAGAAATCCTAAGCTAACTGACCTAACTATGATTCATGCAGACCTATTACATTATAAAACCACGCAAGGGTGTGGGAATCCCGCTTACAAAACTGCGTGCTGGAGCAAAAAATGCCCTGTAGAACCAAAAAGTCTTCGACTTATTTGCATCTGATGAGGCATATCTTCATGATACATGGAGTTGACCCCCTAGTTGAATACGCAGTCAACACTTCCCACAAGGTAAGGTACAACCCCTAAATGATTGGCCAAGCCTATGCCCAGACGAGTGTAATGGGATGGGTGAGCGGGAAATATGATGGAAAGTGGTATGTATGACGTTAACGGACGATGGATTTTCAAAAATCCCCCCAGTGGCAACTCGAAACCTATGGACATAATCTTGCTAGGGAATCCTGTCATTCCCCACAGACATGGTCAAGTGGACAAGTATAAGATCCAAGCACCCATTAGAAACAAAAGGAATCAAATACACATATTCAAAGCTTTTGAGGATCAGAGTGACACATACCATGATACCCGGACTCATTACCTCATGGAGCAAGAACCATCTCTGATGCAAGACCAAGCCAAAGGTGATGGATGTTGTTGCTGCTGACAAAGTGGAGGCGCTGGAAGGGAGAAAAGATGGGCTCTCCAGGGCCATCCTCAAGTCGATCTGGCTCTCGATACTCCATGTCTAGGACCTGTGGGCCGCGAGACATAATCTCCTAGTTATCCCTAAAAGTGGGGGATAACATGTCCTGCACAAAGAAGTAATTGGCTCATGTTTTCTCATGCAAGTTGGAGTTGTGAGGTGTTTTGGTGTGCAGTTGAGGGTTATTTTGCCTTACTAATGCTATTTAAAGAGGTCCCCACCCCTCCATTTCACCCACCCTAGTAAGTGAAAGGATTACTTAAATTTTTAACATTACCATTAATTGTTTCAGGATGTTTGAGAGTGATTCCAACCTCATTGGACTTCATATGGAGAAAGTAGAATTTTAGGTCCCTTTCAAAATTCAGCAGACTTAACAGTTTTCAAGATTTCAAGATCGCAATGTTTCCACTCTATTCTATCATGTATGAGGGTATGGAACTGACATTTAATCAAGAGAACCAAGCCCTTTATGTACCTCCATGTTGGTGGCATTGATTGTTGAACTCTTTTGTCACGACCCCAATAAAAATGTACCCTTCACTCAAGTATAAACTATTCTATTGAACTCTTCTCTTTGTCGTCATGTCAGGTGACTTAGTGGTGTATGTGCACACGAACCTCCATCTTATATACGGGCAGAGAGAAGAGTGGTTGAAGAGAAAGACAAATATGTGGGATGTGTTTCCTGATGATATGTGTTTGAACAACAGTGTTGAGTTGGCATTAGCCAACTTAAAACTTAATGAACTAGTGCTAGAGCCAGTCACTTTTGATGATGGTGATCCTCTTGAGGGGTCATCCTCCAGAGTCCACATCAACAAATGCACGGATTGCATTGGATATAGGGGAGGAGGAGGAGAATGGAGGAGAGAGCAGTGGTAGTGATGTCAATCTTGATGATTATGACATGGAGGACTACTGACAGTCACGACTCATGAGCTATGAGATTCTTCCATCTACGGTTCTAGTATCTACCCTATGGCTATTTTGTATTTGTCATTGGCATTCCCACCTATAGTATCAGTGACTCTATTTTGTATTCATATTGGCATTCCCACCTATAGTATCAACTATTAACTCAACATCAAATCGGCATTGTAATACATTTTGTTTTTGATGACTTAATGAGATTAAGAATGTTGCAGCTTATGATTCTAATTTCTTGTGTGTTCAAGGTTTGTCATTTGATCATCATTGGTGTTACAATGTAGTATGTTTTTACATATTTTGTATTATGTAAATCTTCTAGTTTCAACAAAATATGAATTCATGTCTATATTTCATTTTTGTATGTAATTTAAAAATTATTATATATATATATATATATATATATATATATATATAAATTCTTTTTAAATATATATATATATATAATATAAACGTGCCCTCCGTGTCCTGTTTCCGGGGGTCGCCATGCCTGTGTCGGATACTCGTATTTCTGTGTCCTCTGTGTCCCGTGTCCACGTGTTTGGTGACTTAGAGTATAACTAATTGCATCAAAGCATGTTCCCTTGTGGAATGTTCGCAATATGCTACTCACTACTCGGCTCTTCTCTACACTTATTTTTTTCTCATCCAATGTAAATTTAACCCATCAATAACCTTCAGAGGCAGTAGACACAACCCAGGGAACCACTTTCTTGAACTAACAAATTCACATGTTTGCATGACTCTTGGAATTATTGTTGACATAGCTTGGACTTCATGTGACTTATGTTATGGTTTAAAATTAGGGCAGTGTAGGTGCTGATAAAAACAACATAAAGAATATTGATTAGGAAGTTAATCAAACTTATGGAGGCTTGAGATAAAATCTACCATTGAATATGGGTTCTAATGGTGACAAGTGTACTCATAATGTTGTGTTTCTTTATCCCCTGTTGTTGAATTAAATGGTCAAAGCATATTCAAATTTCAAATAGCATGCGAGAATAGAACTGACCATAGGCACTTTCATTATGTAATGTCCCTTTCTCAGTGATCACCCTAGGTGGACTAATAGCCTATTTAATTCTCGTAGGCTATAGTTGGTGCAAGAGAATTAATTAATTTAATTATTTAATATCGCCTGGAAAAAACAACATTTAAAGAAGATATTGAGTAATTAAATTAAAAGGGTGTTATAAAGTGACTTTGGGGGAAATATTAAAGAGATATGATATAAAGTTACTTTATAATTAATTATTGGAGTGGAAAAGGTAAAAAGGGTATAAAAGTGCAAATGAGAGTTCATTCTCATTATTGCTGATTATTTTACTCAAAATCAATTTGAAGAGCTCTCGTAGCTTTTTATCTCTAGAGACTGAAACCCTTGAGCGATTGGGTTCAGTGGTGAAACTAATCCACCCTAGTTGATCAAGAAGGAGAGATCACACAGATCTTTCACTGGACTTAATTGCATAAGAAGGAAGGCATATCTATTGACCAAGTCGTGGGGAATTTCTAGAGATCGTGGGTGCTTTTGTAATGTTCCTGACCCGGCTAGTCAAGGAAATACTGCTAATCTCCTGTGACCACAAATCTGATCTGATACACTGGGGTTTCTGGATGCGTTTTAGATGTGTATGTGTATAATTAATTGTTTACAGCATATATATGGAGCATACAGATAGTAAATTAGACAAAAGACTATAAATCATATAGTATGATATCTCCGGAGTACAATGCCGAATGCGGCTGAAATAAAATAAATCACTTGGCTAGATCAAATGACAAAAGGATCTTAGCCGAAATACAAGAAGCAAACTAAAACAATAATACCCAATAATAGAATACTATTGCGAAATCAATGAAAGAGGTGTAAGATCTGCTGCAAGCTACGACAAGTCATACGACAATTGTTGCAAGTCTGGAAAGTTTGCCTTGGTGGCTAGACCTCT
Source organism: Picea sitchensis (assembly GCA_010110895.2). NCBI lineage: Eukaryota > Viridiplantae > Streptophyta > Pinopsida > Pinales > Pinaceae > Picea > Picea sitchensis. The sequence goes on along the minus strand of SNQJ01S0194422.1, from coordinate 6,034 downwards.
GAGATCTGCCTGGAAATTGTCCCAAACAATGCGCCCTGTTGTCTCTCTCAATCCTGGTGATTGCCTGGTCCTCTGCTGGTATGTCTGGACCCCAGATGGATCCCCCTGGGGAAATGCGCCCCCTCTGCTACTGGAAACTGCGCCCTAGTGATTTGACCGTCAGAATCGGCTGATAAGTGTCTCAAACTAATCGCCCTGGCCTACTGTGAAATTGGTCGGAAAGATTTCCCTAGATCTGATCTGATGATCGCTCGGGAATCTCAAATGTGTCCTCCCCAAGTGTCGCAACCTCAATGGCTGGAAAAGGTGCTCCAGATGATTTCTCCGTCAGAATCTGACGAGAAATCGGGAAAAATATGCGCCTTGCCTTCCTCTCAACTGGGTTGGAAGGGAATCTCTGGATTCTCCCTGTATGGGACAAGTCGACTCAATACCTCCTCAAAAGCTGCGCCCTCACCCCGAATAACTACGCCCTTACTGCTGGAACCTGTGAAATTCTTGTTGAAGACTGATGGAAGACCTGTGTGATCTCCCCGATGACTAGGGTGTGTCTCTCAACACCGAAATCAACCACTGGTGTATTCCTCCTAGAATCCACTGAGCTATCTCTCCTAAGATGAACCTCTCTCCTCAATGACAAGTCAAAATCTGCATAATGATGAATCAGGTCACTTTACCTTCTCTTATAGTTGCCTGAAACCCTAATTCGTTGTTGACTATAATTTTAGCTCATCTGCTCTATTTTTATCCCAAGTTGGCTTGAAAACGCTTTTAGCCACTTTTAGCTCAATGTCACTTTCAAATTATAATACCCTTGGCTAGAATGACCTCTAGTAACCCTGTTTACCCCTTTTTGGCCCTGGCTATAGTCTAACGGGGTTGTTTAGACCATTAAGTCTCCTCTCTGGAGCTCCTATTTGGAAAGGGACATTACAGTTCTCGATTCCCGAAATTGCTTGTCCTCAAGCAATACCAATCCAGGGTGTTGCAACACATGCTCGCTCTCCCAAGTAGCATCCTCTACTGGAATCCCTCTCCATCTGATCAAACACTCTCTGATGACCCTGCTCCTCAATTTCCACTCTCGGAACTCCAGTACCTCCTCTGGAACTTGTTATTGCGTAGTTTGTACTTTGAAGGCTGAAGGGAAGGTAACGAAGACAAACTGACGCAACAGGAGACTATCCTATCACTGTCACCTCGATAGGATAACTCTTTCTAATTAGGGAGGTAGGCCCAGGGGAGACGTCCCCGGTGACCTAGGGTTTTGAGAAGGCAAAGGCTTATGGCTAAGTAAAAGTTTCCTCCTCACAAGTAACCATTGATCAGAAAGTCCGACTAAACAGCCAATAAAGATAATGATAACCAGAAGTGTACCTGCCTGGAACAAAGCAACAAGAAAACTATATATTTGCAAGATCACTTTCTGGTTAGTACTTCATATAATCAAGGACTTTCTGATATAAAGCAATTGACCGATAATATCGATGAAGCAAATCAATCATGTATAATAGCAAAAATCACAATACGTTACTTCACAATTAATGCTTTTAAAGAAGCTTCACAATGAGCAAAAACGATTTATCATCGATGTTACAATATCAACATTCATTAGAAGCAAAGACTACTACGCTTTAGTCAATCTTTCAATTGCTTTAAAGATGTATAAAATGTTGCAAAGTATAACTTCGAATCAAATAATGGCAGCAATAGGGTTAGTAGGTTAGTCTAGGCTAGGGTTAGAAGGTGTTAATAATTGTTCAAAGTATTGGATGTTTGTGATCAAGGCACTTAGGCATAGAAGGTCTTAGATCAGTGCGTTCATAGGGAAAATGGAGTCAAACTAGCTGCAAAAGTTGAAGGGACAATATGATAATAGTAGGGCCAAAGACAAGAGGGATATGATGGATGAAGTGGTGTTAAGACAAGGCTTCAACCATCAACCCTAGGGGAAAATGGCTCACTAAGGTGTAGTAACCTTAGGGCTTAGTGCGTTTTCCTCCTTTATCTCAATGAAAAAGTAAAAATGGCTAGCATGAAGAGTAAATGGTAGGGTGTTGCAATAGAAAGGCCCTAGCAATATCTTCAGCAAATAAAATCCTTGGCATAACCTAGTAGGGACTTAAAATAAGGACACCAACATGTGCTTATTTCCTAGGGTTTATTTCAGCAAATTTCATTAACAAAATGAAAGTACAAATACCATAACCATTCAAGTAAAGGAAGGATTGCAGAAATTCACTTACATTCACCAAGTATCATCAATGCCAAACCCTAGTTGTAAACCTTCCACCAAGAAAATAGCCAAAAGAAGCCTCCTTCAACAAGTGCGCACTAATAATTTCAGCCAAAACCCTAAAAGAGGGCGCAAATTTCAGACCACACAAGTGTGAGTCAAAGTTGATGAGAAAATGAGAGTTGAAACCCTCGATTTATACAATAGCAATGACCTTAATTTAATTTTAGGTCACCAAAAGGCCGACATGGCCAAAATACATAATAATATTGTTTTTACATTAAATGTCATAATCAAACCCTAAATCAAGCATAAATGAAGACGTCATGCCCTTTTAGGTTGACGTTAGCCCTTTTTAGGGCAACATTGGCCTCCTAGAGCAAAACGTTAGGCCTCCTTGGGCCTCCAGAAGCTGCCACACGTGCCACAACTGCCTCCCAAAACCTCCACAAGCACTGGATGACGTCATGAGTGTCCTGGGTGACGTCATGGGCCTTCCAAGGCCAATGTCCTGGTGGAAAGGGCACAACCCCCCTGGGTACAGGTCTGCTAAGCTGCCTCTGGTGGAATGTCCTCCTTTTCTCCGGTGAAAACCCTCTGATCTGTCTCTACCCCCTGTTGGGGTCTTAGCATCCATCTAATGGGCTTTCAGCCCCATGGAGGTCCGAACTAATCATTTCCCCATGTGTACCTGTCCATAATGGTACCGGTCTGTCGGGTATGGTCCTGCACATCAACAGATACGCCCTCCATGGGCTCATAAGTCACAGCGATCATAGCAATGTCAATCACATCTAATCATCAATATTGTTAAACATGTGCATAAAATCCCTTTTACCCGGACAAGTGCTCAAAGACATTATACTAATCTGCAAGCCAAGTTTGGAGGAAGTGACAGGGCGTCCTATTGGGCAAATGCTCACTGGATGTAGGGTGTTTCCTGGAGAAATCAAATCCAAGCCATGTGAGTGGATGACGTGGTAAGGGATGTCTGGACAAGGGGTGCAGTTATAGCAGGGAAATGCATGGCTTACCTGTGGGTGCCTCTGTAGAGGGTGAGCTGCACCTGTCATGGATGCAAATGTTTTGAAGCCCATCCATGCCTTTTATCTTTATTCTTATTGCTTTTTTATTTCAAGAAACTAATCAGGGGACACTACCCTAGCGTGGTGACCAGTGGTGGAAATGTTACCCACAAGCACTTTCACGGAAATGAGAAGGTTGGCTCGTGAAGAGACCCCCTTTCTCTTGGCTATGCCACCAAGAGCCACTACTCTGGCGTGGTAACCAACTGGTAGTAGTGTCATACCGCTAGATGCCCATGGACCTAATACGATGGCTCGTGATGATACCCCCTATCCTTTGACTAGGTCTTGTTTTATTACTTTTTACGGGTTCCTCTGTTTCTTGCTGAGAAGCTTTTTACTGCTTTCTCGGGGATCCCTGGGCGAAGCATCTCGAGGTTTCATTTTTAGGCTTCTATCTTTTGCCAGCTGCTTTTACCCTCTAGGACTTTAGCCCCTTCTTCCCAAAAGGTACGGTACAACCCTTAAATATTTGGCCAACACAATGCCCTGACCAATATAATGGGATGGATGAGCGAGAGAAAGATGGAAAGTGGTAAGTATGGTGGGAGCGGACAATGGCTTCTCGTGAATCCCCCCAGTGGAAACTCAAAACCTATGGGCACAAGCTTACTAGGGCATCCTGTCATCCCCCCCAGATATGGTCAAGTGGATAGGCATAAGATCCAAGCACCCGTTAGAAACAAAAAGAATCAAATGCACATATTCAAAGGTTTTGAGGATCAGACTGACACATACCATGATACTCGGACTCATTACCTCATGGAGCAAGATCCACTTCTGCTACAGGACCAGGCTGAGGTGATGGATGTTGTTGCTGCTGACAAAGTGGAGGCATTGAAGGAAGAAAAGATGGGCCCTCCAGGACCATGATCAAGTTGATCTGGCTCTCGGTACTCCATGTCTAGGACCTATGGGCCTCGAGACATAATCTCCTTAGTTATCCCTAAAGTGGGGGATAATAGAACCAACTCCAATTGTCCCTCCTCATCCAATGGGCGAAGCACCTCTAATGTGCTAATGAATTGTCCCAACGCCTTCTTGAGGCAAGATACGTGGAACAGGTTATGAATCTTGCTCCCCTCTGGAAGCTCTAGCTCATAAGCAACCTCGCCTATCCGGTGCATAATCCTGTAAGATCCATAATATCTGGGCTTGAGCTTCTTGGCTCCACTCTTCTTCAGAGATGACTGTCTGTAAGGTTGGAGTCTCAAGAAAACTAAATCCCCAACCTCAAAGCTATGCTCTATCCTGTGCCTGTCCGCATTCATCTTCTATCGATTTTGCGTTGTCTGCAGGTTCTCTTTTAGCAATTTGAGAATCCCCTGACTCTCTGTGATCCAATCCTTGGTCTTGGGAGCTCTGCTCTCCCCGAAAACCAAGTCTACCAAAGTAGGAGCATCATACCCGTACAATGCTCGGAAGGGTGTCATACCAATGGACATGTGGAAAGTGGTGTTGTAGCAATGCTCTCCTAAATGTAGCCACCTAACCCATGTTCTCTACTATCCACCCACATAGTTCCTCAAATACCCTTCAACCCACTTGTTGACGATCTCGGTCTACCCATCTGTCTAAGGGTGATAGTTGGAGTTTGATGTCAACTTTGTCCCCACCAATCTAAACAATTCACTCCAGAATGTCCCAATAAACCGACTGTCCCTGTCACTGATGATGTTCCTCGGCAAGCCATGAAGTCTAAAGACCTCTCTGAAGAATAACTTGGCCACCTGAACTCCGTTGTACTCTGTTGGTATGGAATAGAAGTGAGCAAACTTGGTCAATCTGTCGACCACTACATAGATGCAATCCTTACCCTAGACCTTGGGTAGTCCTGTGATGAAGTCCATCGATATGCTCTCCCATTTCTGCTCTGGAATGGGAAGTGTCTGAAGTAGCCCTACTGGAGGTGTATGCTCTGACTTGTTTTGCTGACAAGTCACACACTCACTGATGTAACTCATAACGTCCTGTTTGAGGGCCTTCCATGAGAATCTCTCCTTGATCTGCCTGTAGGTTTTGAAAAAACCCTGATGGCCTACTAGTGGTGAATCATGAACTGTTGTGAGAATGTTTTTCTTGAGCCCTGAATCTGGTACCAAGTAGACTCTGTCCTTGTAGAATATGACATCGTCAAGGACCTATCATCCTGAATCTGTCCATCCAGAACCTCCCAAGCGAACTTGTTCTTGGAATATTCCACTAACAAGTGGGATTTCCAATCTGTTGAAATCTCCATCAAAGAACAGGCCGTAGGTCTCCTAGATAGCGCATCGACCACAATCTTCTTCCCCTTGACATACTCTATGTCGAAGTCGAATGCCTGTACCTTCGTCACCCATTTCTGTTGGCGCTCACCGAGGTCCTTCTGCTTAAGGAAATACTTCAAGCTGTTGTGATCTGTTTTGACCACGAATTTGTTGCCCACCAAATATTGTCTGAATTTGGTCAAGGCATGCATGATTGCCAGCATTTACTTGTCATAAATGGAGTACAACTTCTCGGGCTGACTGAGCTTCCTTTTCTCGAATACAATGGGGTGTCCTCCCTGCATCAAAACTGCCCTGATACCTGTGATGTCCCATCCCCAAGATTAGGCCAGCAGGGAGTGACTTAGTAGTCTATATGTTCCCGTAGACTATAGTCAGGCACAAACAGGGAACCAGATGGAGAAATAAGGAGGAATTAAGGCTAAACGATAAATTAAGCCTAA
>SNQJ01S0194421.1:0-17643 GCA_010110895.2 Picea sitchensis | reverse complement strand
CCTTTGCACATTCTCTGAGCTTCTGAATCTCTGAACTCTCAAACGACGAACCTTTCTTTGATACCTGCTTGCCTATATTTATATCTACTGGGCTCTTCAGTCATTTACACAAAAACTCTTACCCAAAACCCTAACTCTTCTGTTGTTAGGTCTTCCTTCTCCGCATGTGTTCTCTGCTTCCTTCTAGCTGTCGCCTCCTTCTTGCATGTGCGCGTGTTGTGCTTCTTTCTAGTTGTCGCTTTCCTCTTGCACGCTTTCTTTCCCACAATTTCTCTTCCAACTGTCGTTCTTCTTCGCGCACGTCTTCTTTCCCACGATTTCTCTTCCAGCTATCGTTCTTCTTCGTGCACGCCTTCTTTCCCATTTCGGCCTGCTGCCAACAGACCCCCAACACTGACAAGTGACTCATCCCGAGTCACCTAATCTTTTTGAGCTGCCTCGATCTCTTCAGTGATCCTTTGGAACTTTTCCCTTAGCTCTGTTGTTGTTGTCAGTGCCTGCGTGGTCTTCTCCTTAATGGTTTCGACTACCTGATCGACCACTTCATCGCTCAGTAGTCCTGTGCATTTTGCCTGGGTCTGCGCCATCTGTGCTCTATCCTCTTATGCATGTGTGAGTACTTCTGCTACCCGTTTCTGTAATGGTTCTATTTGAGCCTGCCGCTTCTGTTTCTGTGTCTGCATAGTGATGAGTTCTGCGTGCATCTTCTTCAACTCTTGCGTCCCCTTTACGTGTTCTAGGATCGGTATGATCTTTTGCTTCTGCTTGAGTTCTTGGATTGCTGCGTTGATCCTTTCCTCTTCCTTGTCCCAGTGTTGAACCTGTGGATCCTCCTCCAGTCTCGTCCAAAGTTGTGCTGCTTTGTCGAGCAAGTCAATTGTTGTGCTAACCTGTTTCTCCATCTCCTGTATTTGCATTGTTGTTGCCTGCCTCCTTTGCTCCTTTACTACTGGTGGGGTTGTTGGTGTTAGTTGTTCTCGGAGATCCCCGATCTCCTTCTGGTATTGTGCAATTGCTTGTGTAATCTGGTCGATCTTTTCTGTGGCTGTGAGTTCATTTCCTTTCGTGGTGTTTGGAAGTTTCCCAACAATTTCTCCCACTCTGCGTTCCAACTCGTTCTTGTGTTCTATCTCCTTCTAAGTTTCTGATTTGGCCTGCCTGTACTCTTTTTCCATCACTTCCCGCTGCTTTGTTGTTTTCTGTAACTCGACTAAGTTCTTATGTGCTCGAGATTGCATCTCGTGGTCGACGCTAACTTGTAATTTGTATAGTGCCCTTGACGGTATCTGTGTCAAAACCAAATGAATGTGGTCCAAATCCTTCAGTGGTGTTTGTCCCATTATTTCATCCATTCATAGCATGTTCAATTTTATGTGGACTGTTGTGGATGCGTGTGGCATTGGAAGAGCTGGGTCTCATTCTTTGATCTCCACTCTTTCGTTGGTTTGTGTTGTCGATTGCTCTAGGCCTCTTCTTCTACTTGTGCTCTAGGCTTCTGTGAGTGTCTTGAGGAGCTGCCTTATTTCTGCCAGCTCTCTCTATAGCCTATCCCTGTGATGTGCTGCGTGGTCGAAGTCTTCCGCCAGACAATCCTGGACCATTCTGGCGATCATTTATCCATCGTCCTCCGTGATCATCAGGTCTGGTGACGTTCATTGTGCCTTTGATTTCTTGCGTGCACCTGCGGCATGTTCAACCGATCTCTTGTTTCCTCCGGGCTCATGTGTGATGGGGTTTGGGGAGGTCTCTTGCGTTCCCTTGGCTAGCTTTGGTTGTTCGTTGGTCTCTTTCTGCCCCTTCTGGGTTCCTATATGCTCCGACCCTTCGTTTGTTGGAGGTGGTTTATTTTGGCCCGTCCTTGGTTTCTTGGGCACTAGTTTTTGCGAAGGCTGTGTTTCTGTCTGCATTTCCTCTCCTTCTGCGGTTCCTTCTGGTACTTCCTGAGGAATGGATGGGATCTTCCATTCCGCAGGCCATTCGCTAATGACCATGTTTATATCACCTTCTGTGATGCAATAGCGCATCAGTAGCCATTGATTATCGAGATCCTACCTTGGTTGTATCCACATGGCTTGTCGTGTTGCCCAGAAGTTAGCGATGTTCCCATATCGCGCGACAGCTTCTGGTGTTATTCTCCATGACCGGTTAATGGCTTCCTGCATCTCCCGTAGGTATGCTTCAAAGATGATTCCATKGTCCCTCTCCTTTCTAGTCCGTGGCCCTGATCTCAGTACTCGATATATCGCTCCCTCGGGCTATGGTCTTGTRGCAAAAACTACATATTCTGGTTCCCGCCATCCCATGAAGGTTATAAGGGTTATCAACTATGAGYAATGAAATTMTGTGCCAAGTTCYTGCGCATCCCTGCAGTCCATTTGGAATAAGTTTAACAGATAAGRCRCCCATCTCAYGAAGGTGCCTGCTGCGCAYTGAGCTGCAACTGCGATGACTCTTGCTGGTACTTTATCTTTGCGGCATTTTCTTAGCATCTTACAAGCTAAGATATTTGCGCCCAATTGTGTTGCTGGGTTGTTGATCCGTTTGATTATAATACCTCTTGTTTCCCTCGTTGTGCCATATTTATTCTTCATTTCCTCCGCTAATGTTTTTTCCTTGGATTTATTATCCAAAATCAACGCGGGATGCATACCTTGGCTGGGTAGTCATGTTCTCTGTGCGATAAGGTCCATTGTTATGGGGACGGATCTGTCCAGCCATATATCCCCTCCATGTGTAACTGCTAACAGTTGCATGACGCATGTAGTCGTGTACTGGCCTCTGCCAAAGTATGGGAGTTGTAACAATCCTAGAATGCCAATTCGATCCAGTCCAACTGCCCACTTATGCAGCTAACTGATTGTTTCTCCAAGTTGGTTGACCACTATGTTCTGCATAAACACTCTGGGTGTAAGTTTTGGGTACTTAGTGTCGTCTAAGACGTCATGGTCGGAATATTTGAGCTTCCCAACGTGACCCAGTAACTGTGGTTCTACCTATACTCCCTCTAGTATGCATGGTAGCACAATTTATGTTGTTGGTTTCTTATGAGGTGAGCTCGGTATCAGAATTCGGTCATCCTACTGTGGTGCTTGGTACGAAGTTCCAACAATTCCCGTTTGTTTCCCTGTAAGCCATTTTGGCCAAGCCGAGGTAGTTCCCATGGTCTCTTCTGTCTGTTGATCAAGGCTGGGTACCTGCGGCTCATGGGATTGCCCTTCTGATCCTCGATTCTATGTCGTGTCGTTACCTTTCATGGCTGGTTTGGTGTTTTATGGGAGCACTTCCTGTTGAGGTTCTACTTCTTCATTCGGATGTTCCTGCGGTTCTGCTTGGGTATTCTCTTTCAGTTCCTCTGGTTGTGGTTGTTGAATCTCTTCCAGTATCAGTGTAGGGCTTACTGGTGGTATCTTTGGGGATGGGATCTCATCAATATCGACGATCTCTAGTTGCTGCTGCTTGTTTTCTTCTAGTGGTCCTTGTGACCTAGTTTGAACTCTGGTCGGCCTGGCGATCGAGCCTGGTTCAATGGACTTCGGTGGTGCCATAGTGGTGAGTGTCGAGCGTCTGCTGTCTATGGAGGCCTGTGATCTCGCTCTGTCCATTCAAACTGTCATTGCTCTCTCTGTGTTCTTCTTTCGCGAATAGACAAGTTTCTTCCGTGCTCACGTGTTGTAGGGGCTTGTCCTGAAGCTTATTGAAGACGCTTCCTCCATGATGCAATTGTTGCACTCTATCTGTGGATTCAATGCATGTGCGATAGTTTTGTACTTGCCATTACGCTTCTCTGGCCGTTTCCAGTTAGCGTGTTTAATGTGACGTTCCATAAATCCTTGTTGTGCCTTAATTCCGCTTTGTGTTGTCCTATTGTCTTGCTTTTGCCGACTTTCCGCTTCCCACTCGTTTGTCTTAGGCATGTGACTGTTACCCTTTCCTTTACTGCATTCATGTTTCAAGCGTCCTGTGGCTTTTTCACGACTTTTCAGTTTTTTCTCTCTTTTTATTTTTATTTTTTTATTTTATTTTTTTTCTACTGCGCGGTGGGTGGTCGACTGTCCTTGTACAACTTCAGTCGACTCCCGTTGATCATTCCTCGGAGGTTCGAGCCTACTAGATCTTTTAGATGTACAACTCTGTCGTCTATTACAAATTTGACCTCATATGGTCCTAACCAATGTATTCTCAGCTTTCTTGGGTGCTGAAACGATTTGTTGTCGTAGAGCAATACTAGATCTCCTTCCGTGAAAGTCTTCTTCTTAATGTGTCGATCGTGCCATGATTTGTCTCTGACCTTCTACAATTGTTGATGGAATCCTGCTAGGATTCAGTCTTCCTCCATTTCTAACAGCTGATGTAGCCTTTCTTGTATCGCGTCATGTTCTGTCATTTGTGTGATAGCGGCTACGGGTAAACGGGGTATTAGAAATTCCAATGGTACTACTGCTTCTTGACCGTAGACGAGTTTGAATGGTGTGTGCCCTGTCAAATTCTTACTTGTCATCCTATATGCCCATAATATTGTTGGTACTTTAAGATCCCAATCATCTCTGTTGACATTACAGATCTTTGTCAATGCATTCTCTAGAACTTTGTTGAAGGCTTCTACTGTGCCATTCACCTGTGGGTGATACGGTGTGCTTTTCTGATGGTGAACTTCAAATTCTTCGAGCATCGCGTGGACGGTGCTATTTATGAAATGCATGCCTTGATCACTCATCAGAACTCTTGGGCACCCAAACCTAGTAATTACTTGTTCGAATAAAAAATGTGCAGCGGTCTCTGCGCTACAGTCCTTTACTGGTGTGACTTTTGCCCATCTTGTTAGGTATTTCGTTGCGGTGACGATGTATCTTGCCCCTATTCTTTTGGTTGGTGGGTTAATAGGTCCCACAAAGTCTATTTCCCATTTATCAAATGCTTGTAGTGTCACTTGCGGTCGTAACGACATCTCATCCCTTCTGTTGGGTTTGTCGACCCTTTGACAGACATCGCATCCCTGACAATATTATTTCGAGTCCCTATGGATCATTGGCCACCATAGTCCTGTGTGGTAGCTTTTCCTGCATAATGTCCTCCTGCCAATTCCTCGTGGTCTTTTGATAGAATCCTTAGTCGTTCGTGCTCAAGCACGTACCTTTGTAAAATGTTATCTGCGCCCATTTTATATAGATGTCCTGCGATCAGTTGATAGTTGGTTGCGCGAACTACCAGGTTCTTCTTATGCGCGGTGGTATACTCTTGCGATGCGGTGCCTATGCTCAAATACTGGATGATATCTGCGAAGTAGTCATCATCAATTTGTATCGAGAATAGTTGTACGTCCGAAAAGTTGTCTTCTAAGCTTGTGGGTTATTCTCCATTTGTGACCCGTGATAGGTGGTCAGGGCCTGCATTTAGTTTCCTTGGTTTGATGATTACTTAGAAGTCAGATTCCTAAAATAATAGTAATCATCGACATATTCTCCCCCCTAACACTGGCTTGTTGACTAGGTACTTTAGGGCTGAGTGATATGTAAACATCTTAAAATGTTTTCCCAGTAAGTAGTGTTAGAACTTTTGAAGTGCGTAAACCATAGCTAGGCCTTCTCTTTCTGTTGTGTTATAGTCATGTTCTGACTCGGATAGTTTTCTACTTGCAAATGTTATCGGGTGATCCAAGTCTCCTGCTCCTGGCTGCGCTAAGATACCTCCCAGTGTTGTCGTTGATGAATCTACATGCACATGGAATGCCTTTCCCCAGTCTGGAAATACTAATATCGATGCAATGACCATCTTTTCCTTTAGGGTATCTAGACTGTGTTGACACTCGTCGTTCCATTGGTACTTTGTATCCTTCCTTAGAAGTTTTTCCATTGGTGTTGTGATCTGCGCATATCCTTTGATAAATTTCCGATAGTATCCTATGTGCCCTAACGTCGCTCGTAGCTGACGGACTATTTTCGATGGTGGTAAATTAACGATGATGGCGACCTTTGCTTGGTCGACTAACAACCCTTGTTTGCATACTATATGGCCTAATAGTATTCCAAACGATGTTCCAAATATGAATTTCCTTATGTTCAATGATATCTGACACTGTTTGCATCGCTCTAGAGTCAAGCATAAGGCTTCTACATGGTCTTTTAACAGACTATAGACTGTCCAATCGTCCAGATATACTTCGAGAAACTGGTGGATGAATTCTTTAAATGCTGCGATAACCACTCTGGAGAAGATTGTTGGTGCATTCTTTAGTCCAAAGGGCATGATTGTATATTGGTAGGATCCCCATTCTGTCGCGAATGTGGTCTTGTATCTATCCTCTTGTGTTATTTTAATCTGATGATAACCTGAGAATCCATCGGTGAATGAGTATGCTTCGTGTCCCCCCACATTCTCTAGCACTTCATCCGTGAATAGTGTAGGGAATGGGTCATGTAGGCATGCATCATTCAACTTCCTCAACTCGACGCATATCCTTATCCCTCTTCCTTGCTTCTTGTACTATACGACCATCGGGCTTATCCACTCTGATTCTTCGACTGGTTCGATTATGCCGGCTTCGAGCACTCGATCAATCTCATCTTTAAATTTCTGTTTATATATAAGGTTCAGTCTATATGGTCGTTTTCTGATCGGTCTCACTTCGGGTTTGAGAGGTATTTTCATTTCTCCCAGTTCACCTACTATACCTTTCATCTCTGTAAATGTTGTAGGAAATAAGTCGTTGTATTTGCGCAATAGTTCTGTAATACTTTCTACTATTGGGTCATCCCAGTAGTCTCCAATACTAGCCATTTTGGGATGTTCTGTTGTACCGATGTTAACATTCTTTACCTTGGTTGGCATGAAAATAACTTCAGATTCTATTTGTGGTCCCTTAACACCTCTGTCGCCTTCTTCTTCTGTAATCTGAATGTCACGTGGGTTCTCTTCGTCTGGTATGTCCTCCTGTACCTAGTAACATGACAATAGTTCTTGGACTGTCTGTTTATTTCGTTGTTGCTCTTCGGTAATAAGTTTTACTTCTGTCTCCTCGATGAATATGACTCCTTTGATTTGTTTCAGAGCTGTGTCTATGTTGGGGTTCTCATGCTCGAATGAGAAAGAGGTGGTAAATTTTTGCTGCAAAGTCCACCATGTTGTAGTTCCTTTGCGCAGTTCCTGATCTGTATACCAGTTCACTAGTATGCCTTCTATTGTATGAATAAAGTGGGGAGGCCATTCCTTGGTTGGTATCAATTTCCACAACGTTTTTCACTCCCTCAGGTGTTTCGCCGTTGTTCCAAATCCTTCATATTTCTGTTGTTTGCTGGTTTTCTATGGTGCGCCGAACCTTATTCGCAGTAGCGTTTTACATTGGTACCAGTTTGTGATGGTCTCCTTGTGTGCACCCCACCATCTGGCGGGTGTGGCCTTGAGTGCTAAGTCCAGTGCTAGTAGCCTCTGGTTCTCTAATACTTTATCTTCATATTGTGTTAAGAATGTTTCCAAATCATTAAGTCCATGGAAACTGGGTGGTGCTGCGATTTCTATGCCTATCCATCATAGTGCGCGGTCTATTCTTGCACATCTTCTCGTGGATACTTCATGTAGTCTCTGCTGCCAATTTTCTAACCCAGTGTCTGAATCCGTAGCGCATGAAGTAATACTGCGCCAACTGAGTATGTCGTCTACAGTTGGGTTTACATAATCCTCTTCGCGCGCAGTTGTCCTGTATAACTGGCCGATTTTCTCTAATTCTAGGCAAGTGGGTTCTACAAACCTTTCCCCTTCTGATGGATCTAGTGGTGCTATAACCCTGTAATCTCTGGATTGAAATGTCATTTTTCTTTTCTTTAAATTAATTATGGTTTGGTTGTCGAATGCCCAGTCCAGACCGAGTAGTGCCGGGTATGGTGTTGTGCCATCTACTATTTCGATAACTTCAAAATCTGCTTTAGTGCGCACACCATCAAGATCTACCGTTACGCCCTTCATCCTCTCGATTGGTAGGACTCTGTGCTGGTTTGCTAATTTTAATTGGACATTCGAATATCCCAAGGTTGGTTCTCCCATGCATTGCCAAGTTTTCTTGGGTAGTACATTTACTTCGAATCCTAGGTCCAGTATGATATCTCCCATATTGAAGTCCCCAATGTTGGCATTCAATATGAATTCCCCTCTTGTTCTACTCCTTGTGTGTAGGTGATTGACAATTTTTTCTTCTAGCTTTTGTTCTGTCTCATTGCTACATTTCTCTAAGATGTTTTGCAATATTTTCACATATGAAGGATCACTTAATATTTTGATGCATGAATGCAAAAAGTCTTGGATAGTACTTACTTGTCCCTTAAGTGACAATCCTTCGGTATGATCCAATGATGGCAGCATTTCGTATTCTGGGGCTTCGTGGTCTGGTTACGTAGTAGAATTCGACGTTGTGTCCTTCTTCTGAAATTCCTATCTAGCTTCCTTAAAAGTCTCCTTTTCTTTGGGCGCATCGAAGTGCTTTCTTGGTTCATTATTCTTTCTTACCCACTGGTTCTGTGCAAGTTCTTGTCGGACTGTGTCATTTTGTGTCTTCGTTCCTCCTCGGGTGACTATGTTGATATTTTGTCCATCCTCCCTTGCTGCGGCTGAAATCCATTGAACATTCTGATTGTTCTAGTTCCTTTTTTCCTGGATCTTTACTAACCGTGTCGGGCATTCCTTTGTCTCGTGATCCGATGCACGACAGTACATACAAGTTGCTGGTGGCAGTGGGCATTCCCTTGCATAATGTCCTAGTTGCTAACAATTGTGACACATGACTGGTCCTCGACCATGTCCAAAGCCTCCTCTTGTCGTCCTCCTCCTCGATAGCCTGCTCTGTCCCCTCTCGGTGCGTTATATGGTGGTTCCTGGTTGTACTGCATAGTATTATACTGGGGTTGCACCAGCTTGTATTGTGGTTGTGTATTGTTGTATGGTTGTTGCGCAGTGTTGTATTGTTGTTGTGCAGTATTGTAAGGAGCTAGGGCTTGATTGAACTGTGGTGTTGCTTGCCCGGTCATCATTTCGGCCTGTACCCTGTAGGCGTTCGATGTTCTCTCCCGCATCAACTCCATAGTTCTACAATCTTTGTCGTCGTGGCCTATAGACTTACAAAAAGTGAAATAAGAATTCTTGGGAACTATCTAGTACTTCTGCATCATCGTGCAGTGATAAGGGTTGTGACCCGATTTCTTACATATTTTTCACCATGGTCCTCCCTGTGGAAGTGGGTTTGGCATGCATGTTGCCATATACTGCGTGAATGTTGGACATTTGTTCTTGTGGTGTCCTTCTGTCCTACATGTGGTGCACCAAATAACTTCTCGTTTGTCCTTGTTCTTATTCTGATTCAACTGAAATGTGAGGTTCTTCAAATCCTCCTTCAATTCTTCAATGGCTGGGTCCGTCTGCTGGTACTTGTTCTCTTCCAGCTGTAAGGATTCTTGTAGCGCCTTAGCCTGCGTCTGAAACTTCTGTTGTCGTAAGGGGTATTTTAAATGTGGGAGTAGTGAGTTGACAAACAGATGTCAGTGCTGCATCTCGGTCACAAGGTATTTTAACTTTCCCTTCAATCGCTTAAATCTTTGGTCAATCTCCCATACAGACTCTCCTGGCTTCTGTCGAATCTCAATCATTTCATTCATATACTGGTCCTCTGAGCTCGGCTTCTGGAACTCATTGATTAGTAGCTTCTTGATGTCTGCTAGTGTCCTCGTCATCCTAGGAGCATCTGTGGATTATCCGGCAATTAATCTTGAAACTACTCACCACAGAAATCTGAAAACAACATTGTTTGTGTCTAGACTCATGTACCAATCTAGTGCGTGGTCTCTTAGCGTGATTGCTAGCTGCGCAAGTTTGGTATCTTCATCCGTGATCTGTTTTGCCTCCCAGATCTTAGCACAAATGAACAAATTCTTCTCCGGATCTTCTGTTGCCTCTCCTCAGAATTCTGGTAATCTGATCGTGGGGTCATGTTCTGCCATTCTAAATACTGAATTTCTACCTCCACCGCGCGGTGTAGATACTTGAATCGTACTACTTGAACTGGTTCCTCCAGTTGTTGCTCCTGTGGTAGATGTGCTTCTCTCTCTCGGACTTCCTCCGAACTTTGGTTGTCTAAACGGTGATGTTCTCTTTGGTGTATTAGTCGCACATGGGTTTATGGGTTCCACACTGACATTAATATGGAAAGGATGGCTATCTTCTCATGTTGTTCTTGGGCCTATTATTTTCCTCTCATAGGTTGCGTGCAGGATTTCCTCAATTTGCTCCACATCCCGGATATCCTCTACCTCTTCTTCATCGCTTGCCAAGCCCTCCCTCGCGGCTATGACTCTCTTCTTGGTATTCACCTTATATTTGTAGGGTACTCCGCTACACGCCATTCTAGGTGACGCCAAGATCCACTTAAGTTGGTCGTCATCCATCAAGATTGGGTCCAAGAATTCCTCCTCCGTCTTGCCTTTATCCTCTCCTTCGGCCATTTATCCTTCCCTTTGTCAGTGCTTCCCCCCTTGCCCCATGTACGCAGGGAAGTTTAGTTGTCTGCTTCCATCGTCATTACACCTTTGTTATATAACAGTATTTTAATCGAAGTATACAGTGATCGAATGTACCTTCTGTGGGGTCCGCGTAGAAATTCCTGCTCTGCCGCGCTGTATGAATTTGCTTTGTCGACTGCAAATTCTGTGATGAAGCCTGCCACAATACTGTCAAGCCAAAAGTCGACTGCGTGGGTGAATTTGTTGTTCACTTGTTGTAATTGGTCAATCTGTATTGGGGTCCAATCTAGCTGTCGGATCTAGTTCGTCGCATGGTTATCTTTCAACCTTAGTATCCACTCCTACAATAGGTGAGGAAAATCACAGAAAAAGACTTCGTGTAAATCTGTAAACACATATCTATCTAGATATTTGTGAGGCATCAGGCTAGGGTTTCTATTATCTTTCTGGGCAAACTCTAGCTCTTTAGTTCTCAACCAGCCTTCGATTTCTGCTTTCGTGGGGTTCCACGGTCGTAACATTCCCTTTTAGTGACTCAACAGTCTTCTCGTTTCACTCATTTTTGTCCACATGTGTTCCATCCCATCTACTCAATCCTTTCTTGTTCCTCTTACCACGACAACATAACCATTTGTTGGTTCTTTAACCTATCGGACAACTCTGCGCTACTGACCCGTGGTTCGTATCTTTCAGGGTACCAACAAAGCCTAAAACTATTGGCCCTTCTGGTGAACCAGAAGGCAACACAGCACACAGAATGCACTGTGCAGTCTCACCCGAGATAGATTTTATGGGTGGCTGTAAGACTCAGGTGTTTACAACTTAGGATTGAGTAGGAGATAGAGGGTCTATGTTCTGATCCATTATTGATTAATTGTATTACAAATTACTGTTATCCGACCTTCGGAATTTAACAGTGCAACATAAATGAACTAAATAATATATTAATTCATTTATTCATCGCATCTAGCATTTAACTAACAACAATAAACAAAGAGATGCATGTAGTCATCGCATTACACAGGTATTACCGCGGTTCATCCCCCTCCCAGGGCTACGTCCACAAAGATTTGGCTCTTGGCTCTCTTATTATGATAGTTTTGCAATTCTCGCGCCTCACACTTACAATTCCTCTTAGATCGACGAGATCTCTATGAGGCGAACTAGATCGCACCAGGATCCCCAGCATGTGATCTGATCCTCGAGATCTACCTCTTGCGTAACTCTCTCGTTACAAGTAGTTCTCTTATCAAAACATTACATACAATGGAAGCTCAACCTTCACACATTCTCCAAGCTTCTGAATCTCTGAACTCTCGAATGATGAACCTTTCTTTGATACCTGCTTGCCTATATTTATATCTATTGGGATCTTCATCCATTTACACAAAAACTCTTACCAAAAACCCTAACTCTTTTGTCGCTAGGTCTTCCTTCTCCGCATGCGTTCTTTGCTTTCTTCCAGCTGTCGCCTCCTTCTTGCATGCGTTCTTTGCTTCCTTCTAGTTGTCGCCTCCTTCTTGCATGCACGTGTGTTGTGCTTCTTTCTAGTTGTCTCTTTCCTCCTACATGATTTCTTTCCCATGATTGCTCTTCCAACTGTCGTTCATCTTCGTGCACGCCTTCTTTCCCACGATTGATCTTCCAACTGTCGTTCTTCTTTGTGCATGCCTTCTTTCCCATTTCGGCTTGCTTCCAACAATATTTATAGTGTCCTTATTTTCTTACGGCATGAACTGGTTGTCCTGAGGCTGTCTGTCTTTGATATGTCCTTTGTTTTGCAGGTTGGTGCCACCCTTTCGTGGCATTTGGGTAAGTTATTACATCAACTTCCCGAGGTTGTAACTTTTGCACACGATCTTTGTTTTAGGCGCACGATAGCCCATTGGAAAGGTCCCCATCTATCAAAGGTCATTTTGATTGTGGCGAGCCCTAAAAACATTGTTTAGGGCCTCAAAATGACCCCACAAGTTAGGGACCCGAAAACTAGGAAAAAAACTGCCAAAATGAGAGAGTTGGAATAGGTGGGAGGCCACCGACATCCATCTGGATCACTAATCCTTACTAACAAAACAAATGCTCAACTTTGATAGTTAACTCCCTTGACTCTTCATCCCATTGAGTTCGCGATATTCACTCTTAACTCCCTTGACAATATGCAAAGGCAAATAGAGGTCTTAAATCATTGTATTTGGGTGAAAAGTTTCGATGAATGGATCAATGAAACTAGGATCTCAAGGTTGCTACTAGATCACTCAATCCTTATAACCTTAATGACCATATTAGACTCCATAAACATACATCAAAGTACTAAACACCATAAAGTAAAAGCAGATAACCAAGAAAGTGATCAATAGCATTCACATTAACTATTCACACCATAGAGTTCATGACCTTCACTCCTATCTCCCTGTCAATGTGCAAGGGAAGATGGAGGTTTCGAGTCAGATCCTCACAACATAATTTGTAAGATACCCAATACCCTTTGCCAATTGTTGAGGATATAAGGTATTTCTTGGAATCATAATTTTTCCATTTTTCTTCTTGCTCAAATACCATAATCCAATATGCACTGCTATTAAGCAATGATTGCATGTAACATGACAATCAAGCTTATTCAAATATAAATATTAAGTCATAATTACCAATGCAGATTCATACATTCATGTAAATAGAATAACATTAAATTCATAACATAAACACCATTAAATTCAACATAATAAAAAATTAGCCATAACACTTATCTTTATGGAATTAAACACTAATTGACTGCAGATGAAGGACGTTCCACCCAACCATAGGCTCTTTGTTGCCTATACTCTTTCTGCAATAGGGCCACCCTTGAGCTAAAGCTATAAGTCCACAAGGACAAATTGGCATATGGCTAGCTCTATTCCTCTCACATAACCCAATTTTCCCATAATTCATATATTGTAAACTCTCACAACAATTCTGAATTATCATCGCTTTCCCCCTCAACCCGCACAACCCAAGGAATGGGATCCCCTTCTCTGTTGTGTAGTCCCTTAGGCTATTTCACTTCCCTCCAGGGCTTCATCATAGGTTGTCCAGGAAATATCTATGTTAGGGACTCCAGGAATTCTCAGTTGTAATGGAGTTTCCTCGATGGAAATAATCTCTCGTGCACATGGGAACATTTCCACATAATTCTCATAACAACCATTTCCCCTTCCATTATAGTTATGGCAACATAGACTCTCCCCACAACCTCATGGAAGAATAAATGAAAAAATCCCCCACATCAACCAAATGTTGAGGATTATATTTGCATGTCCCTAACTCGCCACTTGAAAACTCACTCCAAGGTAATAAAGGATAATATGAGATAAAGGACTTACGATAATATGAGATAAAGGATTCAAGCTCGGGAATAAAATATTATTATGTGCTTTAGCCCCCATTTGAGCCCCTAAGCCCCCTCTCATTTATCTCTCGTGGAATTATAGCCCCCATTTGAGCCCCTAAGCCCCCTCTCATTTATCTCTCGTGGAATTATAGCCCCTCATGTATTTCATCATTTTTTTTTGTAGCGAGCTTTGTATTTTTATTGTTAACCTTTAATGTACAATATTTACACATTACATCGCTTGGCCCTTGGCCATTCATCGTATACACAAATATACATTGCTAATTCGAGGATCAAAACTGAGGTTTTACATTAACAATCATATTAGATTCGTTGGATGTACTTCAAAGCGCTGGACATTATAAAGTAAAAGCAGGAAAGGAAATACATGAAAGCAAATGAATGCTAGAAATGTAATTACAAAATTTAAAGAGAATAAGTAACGAGTAAAAGAATGAGAATGCAGAAGGAAAAGTATAGCCATTAAAATAAAATAATACAATAGCCATTTAATCTATGTTTAAAGGGGTTCAACCTCTATCACAACTTCAAAGTGAGCTCAAACCCTGAAGCAAGCAATGGGATGAGTCCCTCAACATAAAACCATTATTTATAACAAGAAACTTGAACCAAAAATATGCTTTACTTCCAAGTTCGAATTTACAATTTGAGAGTAGCAAATAAATGAATGACAATCCTCAAAAGGAGACTATCGTAACCTATCAACTATGCTTCATCTTATACTTGAAAATAAGTCATATCTAAGCCTTCTAATGAATCCTTGATTGATGGAGGCTACCCTAAAATATCCTAAACTTATGTAGCATATTTTGTGGGATTACTTTCCCTCTCAAAAAATTCAAATTACATCAATCAACTGAGATTCTCATTGCTTGGGGCCATTAATGTTGCCTTCAAGTGTTGGCAGCTTCTAGAAATGGTGAAGGGATAAGATCCCTTAAAAATATCAACATCCATCAAGTTTGTCTAGAGCCATGAATGAAGGGGATCAATCTTGTCTTGGCGATTTGATTTCCCATACTTAGCCTTTGGGGATCACATTAATCTCCATATACAACACATGCAACAATAATGAAAACCATCGAAATCACTCTAAGATCAAACATACGTCACATTTCAACTTGAATTAAGTAAATCATATATAATTAGATAAATATAAGTCATATTGTTTACATTGGTCGTAAAAAAACATGAACGTTTCTCATGAAGATCTTGGCTTAGTGGAAAAATGTATCAAATGTAGATGTAGAATGGGCCATAAAATAAACAAACTAGAGGCCCATCATCACCCTCCAACTGGAAGTTTTGTGCACCCCTGTGCAACAAAACAATTCCCTCAAAAATTGATCTCTCTATGCTCACTCCTAGTTATTAGAATGATACTCTTTGTATGATGTCTTGAAGTTGTATGCTACAATCTGGGTAGTGGAGTCCTTATTGCTAATTCCTAATTTATTTTTCTATTTGACTCCATCTCTTGTTCTCTTTTTCCTCATCAACCTCTTATGTGGACTACTAGGAGGGAATGGGATGGAGGAGTGGGAATAGGTATGTTATGGTTAAATAAATGATATGAATGAATGTAGGAAATGGGTGTAAATGATTGAAATGTATGGGTGTTTGGTTTATGGAATGTATACCGATAGAGAAATTAGAGCTTATTGATCATCATAGGTTTTGTATGCATTGTGTTGGAATGTATGATTGCATCTAAAAAATTTGAAAATGAGCTTCTTGGTTCCCTTTAATATTCTAAACTTGACTTGCTTTGAACAACTACATGAACTTGTGATGAATCCTTAGAGGCGTGGTTGCTCAAATGGTTACCTAACCTCTCTTGTAGACATTTTGACTGCAATATGACTTAAATCTTGAATAATTTATTGTTGATTGTAGACTTTGGAAAGTATGTTGTACACTGTCATCTTTCAAAACAAAGTATGTAGGTTCTTGGGACAAACATTCTTGTACCTTGAGAGGAATTTATTGAAACTTTTGTAGTGCTGAAGAAAATAATGCATATTGTGATTTTACTTCTGGTGATCTTATTTCTTGGTTGTAATTTACTTTTTTGAGATGTTGGAGCTCTTGGAAATTTTATTGAAACAATTGAAATTAAATTTACTTAGATTTTTTTTACTACTCCAATAGAACTCCATAATTGAATTATTTTACCAACTTAAACTCAATATCCTTTGATGAAATTTTTATGAAAGATAGAGGAATATGTACTCTACAATCTAAAAACTTCAAACTCTAATTCCATGGCATGAGTGAGAACAATCAAAAGATTGGACCACTTATTATTTTCTTAGTCTTTTGGACTACTTCTATAGGTGTCTGTAATTAAATTGTTTGGCATAATTTAAATCAATATTTTTTTAAAGAAACTTCTATGGGAGATAGAGGAATATGTTCTATACACCCTGTAAAAATTTTAGAATTTGATTCCTATGCATGATTGAACGACAATCAAAACACTAGACCACCCAATTTTTTCTACGTTTTCTAGACTACTCCTATAATGGTTTGTAATTTAAATTATTTGACCCATTTAAATCCATTATACTTTGATAAAAAAAATCATGGAAGATATAGGAAGAGGTTCTCTACACCTTGTAAAAATTTTACAGTCTAATTCCAATGAATGAGTGAGTATCGATCAAAACATTGAACCACTAAGTTTTTCTCAGTTTTATGGAATACTCATGTAGTGGTTTATAACTAAATTATTTGAGCCACTTAAAATCGATTTCCTTTAATGAAATTTTTATAGTAGATAGAGGAATATGTCCTCTATACCTTGCAAAAATTTTAGACTTTGATTCAAAGGAATTAATTAGTACTAATCAAAATAATTTGATTGATTCCTAGGCATGACTAAATGACAATCAAAACACTGGACCACTCAGTTTTTTCTGAGTCTTCTAGACTACTTCTATAATGGTTTTTAATTTAAATTATTCGACCCATTTAAATCCATTATACTTTGATAAAAAAAAATTCATTGAAGATATAGGAAGAGGTTCTCTACACCTTGTAAAAATTTTAGAGTCTAATTACAAAGAATTAGTGAGTATCGATCAAAACATTGGACCATTAAGTTTTTCTTAGTTTTATGGACTACTCATGTAGTGGTCTATAACTAAATTATTTGACCCACTTAAAATCAATTTACTTTGATGAATTTTTTTATAGTAGATAGAGGAATATGTCCTCTATACCTTGTAAAACTTTTAGACTCTGATTCAAAGGAATTAATTAGTACCAATCACAACATAAGACCATTGTCACTGCTGAAAACTTGGAAAAATTGTGAACAATTGGAGTGATGAATTTATTATTCCCTTGTTTCTTTTTCTTTATGCCTTGTAACAATCTTCAACTAGTCGCCTTTGATGTGATTTCATTACTTACTTTTATTATGGCTTATTAGCTTCATGATCATTGTGTATACTTGGATCATAGCACGAATTTGTTCCCCTCAACTTGATTATCAATGACCACAAGATATTGGTATATTGAGAATTTAAATTTGAGGTTCGGGGTTGATGACTGTAAAACATGATGTGCAAATCTAATATATATACATGATCAACTTAAAATAAGGGAATTTTAATATACCCTTTTGTGATTGTGGTTTGGAGTTGATTTGGCAACTTGATTTGGTATTGAAATAGATTGTTGTATGATCCAGGTGGATATTGGTGACCACCCACCTATTCCAATTGACTCCTCTTGACAATTTTTAGTTTAGCA
>SNQJ01S0194420.1:0-17643 GCA_010110895.2 Picea sitchensis | reverse complement strand
CTTGTTGGCTTGTGTTTGGGAAAACACCTCACTGTTTATTCTACGAACGAATTATTTTAAGGGAAATATTGAAAAATACATAGTCACCTCATGGGATTCATTCAATGTCCTCGAATAGAAATTGGTTTTAAAAGTAGGGTTTGGAATGAATATCAGATTTGAGGCCATACAGTTTGTATGACCTATAGGTACAAGGGTTTCATTGTTTATCAAAAGAATATTCAAGTGCATAGAGAAAAAATGAAAAATATTTGGTTATTGGCTGGTTAGAAGGGATGGGAGGAATTTGAGGCTCAACCAACCCACAAAATTTGGTGATTAAAACCAATTTACTAGATATACTAGGAATTTCAATACAGTTTGATGATAGATATCATAGAGTTGTGGCCACATTTGATGGTTGAATTTCCCTGTGACAATCAATTTACCTATCAAATTCCATCCTTGGGTATTTTGGTTTTGACTAGGTTAGGTTTGCTAGCATTCAACAACTGTACAAGATTTGGTCATGGAAGGTGGGAAATCCTCTCTTTTGTCATTTTTTATTTTTCATTTGATTGGGTTTGGTGGCCAAGTGGAAAGAGGAAAGTGATGGAATGTGTGGTAGATTCTCTTAGCTAATGGAAGATTGTAAAAACAAAAGAATATAATTTGTACCAGATTGAGGTGTGATACATACTTGGAGAACGAAAAATGGTGGTTTGAAGATGATTCGTACGACTTATGTAAGTTGTGACGGCCTTAGGAATCTATGTGAGTGTTGGGATATTATTTGAAATTTACGTGCTCGAGGATAGAGAGAAGTGAGGAGTAAATGTCCCCAATATTTCTTTTATAAATGATATGTGACCCTTTTTCCATCATTTTTCAAACTTTTTAAAAGGTCAAATCAATCTTGTTGTGTGTGGCAAACTTTGGGTGAGGCATGATATAGGCCCAATGGTGTGGCTTAGAGAAAATTGACAATCTTGTGACATGTCGCATATTGAGAAAGTTCCTCAACATGCGACGAAGTGAACTTGTCACCACAATTGAAGTTTTTCTTGGGTATGATAAAGGAAGTTGTTGTGAGGTTTAGAAATTTGGCATGTTGCGGTGTATCACAAGGGGAAGTACTTTCGAGTATGATGTGTCATGAGGGTCAAAATTTTTGAGAGGCACAATATGTCATGATGAAAACCACTTTCTTTATGATGTATCACGATCTTATAATTTTTTAAATGTTATGATGTATTGCATTGGAATAAACGTTGGAGGGTTGTGATATGTCATAGGAGATGAAAGTTCAATAGGCGTGATATGCCAAATTTTCCAAAAGTTCTAAGTCCTTCCATATCACAGGAAATAAACTTTTGTGTGATGTAGTGTATAACACCAAAGTGAGTTTTCATGTGACGTATCACATCAAATCAATTTTTCGTGCGATGAGATAAAAGGGGATTTCACAAGTTTTCAAAACTGCGACAAGGCAATTTTGCTCAAAAAAGTTAGAACAAGAGATTAAAAGCAACTTCTAAATCTTGATGAGACCTATGAAGAACATCAAATACTTATTGCAAGAATTTTTTTCTAAGTTATGTGACCAGCTCAAAAATAAGTCTATAGAAACTTTAAAAGTCTAAAAAATAAAGAGTCTCAATCCCCTTTTACCTTTTTAAAATGACAAAAACAAAAATAATATAGAAAAGTTATTGTTTGCTTAATAAATTGTTGTGTTGCAACCTATTCAATGTCCACCAAATATAATCAAATATAATGAGCCCCACTATCACTTTAAACAAACCCTTTAAAATGATTTCAATACAATTACACAAATTTTACAATTGACAAGGACACATGATCACTTTACATTATACTTGTTGGTTAGTTAATGCTAATGTTAATGATATTATATTGCATGACACTTTTGACATCATTTTTCATAATTGTGGTATTAGTTAAAAAAAATTGTCCTAATTTTACAATGTTTCCAAAAGAATATTAATATAATTTTTAAAACTTAAAAACATCATTTAACTATATTTTTATTATGTTTCCAAAAGAATATTAATATAATTTTTAAAACTTAAAAATATCATTTAACTATATTTTTATTGAATGAAAAGAGTTAATATAATAAATTTATCATTATCAAACCATAAAATAATTTTTTTATAAATAATTATATTAAAAACAAAATTAACAATTTTTTTATATAATTTTTATTTTTTATTATAATAATTGATTGGATCTTTTACCATAATACAAGCATAAAACAACCATTATTCACGTCTATTAACCAATAATAAGAAAATAAGATACATAAAAACAACCATTATTCATATCTAATAATTGAATGGATTTATTTACCATAACACAAACATAAAAACAATCATTATTCACATCTATTAACAAATAATAAAAAGTAAGATATATAAAAACAATCATTATTCACATCTATTAATAAATAATATAAATAAAATAAATAATACAAATAAAAAGTAAGATACACAGTTATTAAGATAATAAAATTCACTTGATCAAATTTTTTACTTAGATTACACGTTAAAAAAAATCCTTTTTTAAAATGCATATTCAATTTTTAATTTTATATTCATATATTTTAAAAAAGTGTATATTCGATAGACATGAAAGATTGCAACCTTAGAATATGGCTTAGATAATAGTTTTTAACTTTTTGGTAAGGTGAAGTTTGTAATGAAAGTCAAACTTTCGGTGGACTACTTTTACCAATGTGTGAGAGGGAGGGTTGGGTATCTCCATCAATGTTGTAGGGTTGATTGCTTTACAATTTTTTTGAAGTTGCTTTTAGGGTTTCCTGTTCGAGGATTGTAATTTTTTGGATTTAATGTATTTAAATTTTTTCTTTACTAAGAGGTTGTTGGATAAGAATATTATAAATAGCTTATATGTTGATGATGGAATTTATAAAAAAATATGTTATTATAATTGAGATTTTAAATTTGTAAAGAATTATCACACTTTAGAATGATTTTATTTTGTAAATTTAGATTTGGGTAAAGTTTAAGAGTTAATTTTAAATAATGAGTTTTCTCACAACCCAACTTGAATTTAAAAAAAATTATTTAGAGTATTTCAATTCTAATTCAAGATGGTTATTTCTTAATCTAATCCAATATGAATTTTGTATATTGGTCATGTTTTTAATGTTTGTTTAAACACTCATAATTCTAATGACGAGAACCAAATGTATTAAAAGAGAAATAAAACCGGATTAAACAAGTAAAAAAAATTCTTAATAACAAGCAAACATTGAAAACACTTATTTGATATATAAAATGATAAAGATAGACAATAACACTATTTCATTTAAAATCAAGCAAAATAAGCTTAAAAGAAAGAAAGCATGGAAACAACAATACATAAAATAATTTGGGATATAAACAAAGAAAAATACCCAAAATCATATGCAATAATCTTAAACTATAAAATTTTGAAATCCCGCTAAAAAATAATACTACATAAACAAAGTAATGATAAATATTAAATGAAATTTTATCTTCTTTTACCTTATATTGAAACCCAAATTGAGTAATCGTGACAAAGGTTTTTGTTGGCAATGGGCATGCTTTATTTACCTAACTAAATTTAACTTTAATAATGGTTGTGTTTCTGTGTTGCATGGATTTATAGATGAAAATCCATTTATGTATTTATAAATGCAATTTAAACAACATAAAATTGTTATTTTATCAAGATTTATGTTATTGGATTCATGCTAAAAATATCAAAACTTAGAAATTTACAAAATCCATTTTTCATATAAAATATTCAAAATTTTCATTAGAAAATACTTACATGATCCTGGTTATTGGAGTATTGTGTTTTTAAGTTAATTATATAGTAAAAATTAAAATACAAAATCATAGACATTTAGTTATTGGAGTAGTTATGAATTATTTGTTTGCTTTAAGGGTTTGGGATATAGTTTTAAGGTAGGTTTTTAATATGCATATTGGAGTTTAAGGGGTTGGGATATAGTTTTAAGGTAGGTTTTTAATATGCATATTGGAGTTTTAAGTAATTAGTATAGATTATTTTATAAATGTTTAGTATATTAAAGTTGGTTTGTGTAATATTTCACTTTTGATTTTAAATTATAATATAATAAATAATGGATTAATAGTATTGTGTGGTTTATGAAATGGGAGTGAAACCATGTAGTTTCAATTGTAATGATTTCTTATTACATTGTATATCTTTAGTGCGGAGTTCAAGGTCAAGGTTTGATTAGTAAATGTGAGAATTATAATACTGGACTAAGATTATGGTGGTGTTGTTACATTTTCCATGTTATATGCTTATATATGTAAAAGCATGTATAAAAAGAAAATTCATAATAATATGATATCAACCAAAAAGGTTGATTGAGGAATGAGGGGACTGTAATATCATAAGAAGGGACAAGAAAAGGGGGTTGTTGAGTGATTTGACCTTGTCATTTTTCTTTGGAAGTACTACCATTTTTTGCACAACCTTCCTAACACATTGTTCCAACAATCTTTCACTTATGTGTATGTACCAAGTACAAGCATCATATCCTTAGGAAGAAAGTAAATCTTGTGCAAGAAAATGTCTACCATTGTCTTTTCCATGATCATCATTCTATTATTCAATCATTTGTGGGCATGGAAAGGCATCCTCCCATGTTATGGTGATGTTTTATCTTTCTGTTATGGTCATTATGACTGCAAATGGGAAGATATTCCCAGGTACTTGTGGTCGCTAAGAGCTCAAAGAAGTTGGGGAAACTTGTTGTTGAACATATGAGAGGAAATGGGATGTTTTGGGAAGATAAACCATGGTTGGAATGTCCACAATCGCTGAAGAAAACACCTTGAAACCGACAACCCTATTATTACTTCTCATTGACTATTTTGAAGCCAAACATTTTTTGTCCCAGGTTATTCCTAAAAGGCATCTAGAAGTTGGACCCTTTTTGCATGCACTAAAGAGGATTGGGAGGGAAGAACATCTCAAAGGCATTATTGAATAGAGAAAGGGAAGATCTTCGATGTGTTGTGTAGCATAGTGTAAGAGAGTGACATGATTATTTGTTGGTTGAATGGGGGTCTGGAGAGATATATAGTGAGAAAATGGGCTTTGTCACGAGAATAATGGGTTGGGTTGAGTGAGACTACGACCTTGTATGAGCTTCCTTCACCTTGGTGGTATCATGATCTAGCTCGAGGGTGGAATCCATAGTTGAATCCTATGGCTAGGTGAAAGATCATTCATCAACACCTAGTTTGGTGGACATGACTTAATTGCATATAAATAATTATTTGTAAAATACATTTTGTTTTCCTAATTCCTTTAATTAAATGGACAATTAATGAATTTGAGATATGCAAATTTTTTTAAATTGCTATTTTATATTTTCATACCAATTATGTACTATATTGTTGTTAGAGGTTAAATTCAACCTTAGGAATGGTTAATTGAAGCAAACAATTCTTATTGGTAGTATAACAAATGAGACATTTAGAGATGATATAATTTCTATAAATCATAATAATCATCATCATAAAAAAACAAGTATTTATATTGTAAAAAAAAATTCCAATACATAAATATTAAATATTTTAACTTTATTATTAAAATACATGAAAAAATACTATAAAATATTCTTATTAATAAATTTATTAAAATATTTTTATTTTATTTTATTAAAAATTATATATATCTATATATCTATATATATATAACTATCATCATCAATATGATTTTATATATTTTTCAATAGTTATTAAATTTTATATTTATTTAACTTTTAATTTTTATAACTTATATTAATTTATTTCTAAATATTATTTTAAACGATAAAAATAAAATATTAACTTAATTAGCACTACATACACAAACAAACATAAAATTGCATGGCATCTTGCTTTCCCAATAAGATAAAAATAGTCATCTTTACTCATAATGTATATTGCTTCCTTGATGAATAAAATCAAAATTAGTTAGCTTTACTCTTCGATTTGACTTTGAAATATTTTCTTTGGCATCTTGCAAAACTTTCTAATTAAAGTCATCATGATATTTGTTTGAAACCACTTTGTAGTGAAGTTAAAATCAATTGAGCTTTTTGAAATACTCTCATTCTGCATGCATGCGAATCTTTCTACTTCAACATAGCATAGGAAATATGATAAAGACTTTTATCTATAAATATGTGCATTGTTCCAAATCTTGGATTTTTCACCTTGGAAAAGGGAAAGAGTTTTTTTATTTTTATCAAAATTTCGCATTGTTTTATCTATAAATATGTTTCCGAATCCTATTGAAAAAGTGGAGCTCTTTATTTTTAAGATGAAAATTGCATATGGTAAACCACATGTCACCAACCACATAGCAAAAAGAAGAGCCACCCAAAAAAGACCACAATTAGATAGCAACAAAAGAGGTAATAAAGTGAGTCAATACGACCACATTGATAGAGGAGCAATAAACAAATGCATACAATGGGAGAGTTGGATACCAACGAAATTGATTACTAGAATACAAAAGACCATAGTTGGATACCAACGAAATTGATTATTAGAATACAAAAGGTCTCACTCAATGGTCTCACTCAATACCAGTATCATACAATGCATT
The DNA here is from genome assembly GCA_010110895.2 of Picea sitchensis. Taxonomy (NCBI): domain Eukaryota; kingdom Viridiplantae; phylum Streptophyta; class Pinopsida; order Pinales; family Pinaceae; genus Picea; species Picea sitchensis. The sequence goes on along the minus strand of SNQJ01S0194420.1, from coordinate 11,019 downwards.
TGGATAGAAAAAGACTACACATATTGAAAGAATATTTGTTGTGGGTTGAGTTATGGTTTAATTTATTTAAAAATATGAAAAGGTGGTTTCTTTTAATATTAGAGATTGAGAATAAGTAAGTGTTAGGGACTTAACTTCTCACGTAGGTAGAATAATATATTGCGATGTAATAAAGGTCAATATTAATAAGGCTTAGCAATAAGGAAGAATGAGTTCAATATAAGAAGACCTAATAGAAGCTTCGGCTTCTAGAAGGATCTTCCTCTAGATGGTTCTTTTGATAGACATATTTAGTATAAATAGGAGTCAAGGGTATGAGAACTTTTGTCTTGGATATTATTGTAATAGAGCTCTGTTGTACTGGATGTTGCCTCCTCGAAGAGGCAAGTGAACATTGCTCTCAGTAATCAAAGTGCTCTTTCTAGTGTTATTCTGGTATCATTTTGGTATTATTATGGTGTTGTTCTGGTTATATTGTTGTTCATCTACCTTTTCTAGCTATTTATTTCTGTTCTGCAAATTTTTTTATATCTGGAATATTACAAGTGGTATCAGAGCACCTTCCTCGACAGAAAATTGTGGGTTATTTTTTTTCAGGGTAGAGACGTATTTTGACGTCTTTAAGCTACAGAGATATGTCGTTACACACATAAACCCGTGGTCAGGGATTCATACACGCAGAAAATACAAGTGGTACTTAAGCGCACATCTGTTGGCCACCCTTGTAACTCTTGTTGGTACCCCTTCGAGTGGTAGTGCATCAGACAACTCACTTCAATTCCTTGCACTCTAATTTCACAGAGACCCAACAAGAAGTGAGACAACTCAGTGTCAATATTGACATAATAAAAACATGCATTCCTCCATCGTCACCTCAATCGAGGAACTCAAACAAGACCTCAAACAAGACATTACTGCCTAGCTTGAATCTGTCACTATGATGATCTACACCAAGCTTCATATACTTGCAAATCCTCCTTTATCTAACCCACCTTTGCATACCGAAGGTGAAACTTCCTCTCATTCCCATAATTTTTAGGCCCATCACTTTTAGCATGAACTACGACTTCCACGTGTGGATGTGACCAAATTTGATGGCTTAGATCCCACTAGTTGGGTAACTCAAATGGAACATTATTTATCTTTGTACGACATTACAGATGAGTTGGCCAAACTCTGGTATGGTGTTCTCCATCTAGATCAAGAATGTTGGCAATGGAGAAAAACTACCCACCAAGAGTATGTTGCTTGGACACACTTTGTGGCAAATCTTTATGAATGTTTTGACACTGACACCAACCATTTAGGCCGTTTGACAATGTTGAAACATTCTAGCACAGTGAAAGACTTTAAAGCTACTTTTGAGTGACTGGATTTTCATACAAAGGGCATGTCTGATACTTTTTTCCAAGAATGTTTTATCAGTGGCCTCAAGGATGAGATTCATGCCCATGTCCTCATGGCTTGACCTCAAAGTTGAGTGGAGGCTACAAAAAAATCTAAGGAGGCACAATAGGTTGTCTCTTCTCTAAATCGTAAACCCTCCTTTATTCCTTGCACTAAACCAGTAAATCCACCTCCTCCTTCTACTCCACTAAAGATCCAAAAATTGACCAGGGCCTAAATGGTTGAACGCCAACTCAAAGGTCTTTGTTATAATTGTGATGACACATATTTTTCGGGACACAAGTGTAAGGAACAAAATATTTTGTGGCCATCTCGGAGAACGTTTTAGAAGAGGATGTTGAGGCTCCCCTTGTGTCTGTGTCACCCGAACCCACTGACATAACCCCTCCCTTGGACCCTCTCGAAGTAGAACTGGTCATTTCCCTAAATGCTCTCACTGGCTTCTCTGCTCCCCAAACCCTCAAGATAATTAGTTACATCAAGCATAGGAAGGTCATCATTCTTGTTGATAGTGGAAGCACCCATAATTTTATTCATCACCGCATTGCCCAAGAAACTAATTTATATATCCATGCAGTCAATAATTTCCAAATCATGATTATTAATGGCGGGTCCATGAAATGTGGAGAGCATTGTGAAAATGTGCGTCTCCAAATTGGTGACTATCACTTGAAATATCAAATGTTTGTTATCAACATGGACGATTGTGACATTGTGTTGGGTGCAGAATGGCTAAGGACTTTGGGTCCCATTCTCATGGATTTTAAGGAATTAACCATGCAATTCGACCAAGAGGGTTGACAACAATATAAGTTCCAAGGCATCATCGTTGATTCCCCAGAGATCATTAGTTCCCATTGCATGGAAAAGTTTCTCAAAAAAGGTCATTCTGGTGTTATTGCCCAACTCTATGCCATACAAGCAACTGAGACACCCTCTGTGTCGCATGACCTCCAATCCATCCTCTCTAAACATCAAGTGGTTTCTTCCACTCCCCAGGGACTCCCTCCTTCTCATGGTTTTCATGATCATTCTGTTCCCCTTGTACCAGGAAGCCTTCCTCCCAATATCTATCCCTATCGTCACCCCTTTTCCCAAAAAAATGAAATTGAGAAAATGGTTCAAGAACTGCTCAACACATGTGTTATCCGCCCTAGCACGAGCCCCTACTCCTCTCCTATAGTCATAGTCCTTAAGAAAGAAGGTTCTTGGCGCATGTGTCCTGACTTCCACTCCCTCAACAAACTCACCATTAAAGACAAATTTCCCATTCCTGACATCGATGACCTCTTGGATGAATTGAGTGGTGCCCATTTCTTTACTAAAATTGATCTTCGTTCTGGCTACCACCATATTTGTATGAAGGAGGAAGACATTCCTAAGACTTCCTTTAGAACTCATGAGGTCCACTATGAGTTTTTGGTCATGCCCTTTGTCTTGTGTAATGCTCCCTCCACTTTCCAAAGCCTCATGAATCATGTCTTCCGTCCTTTTCTCTGTCATTTTGTCTTAGTTTTCTTTGATGATATCCTCATCTATAGAAAAACCTAGATAGACCATTTTTCTCACGTGGATCGAATTCTCCATCTACTCTCTCAGCACCAACTTTTCCTGAAACAATCTAAATGTGATTTTGGTTCCTCAGAAGTTGAGTACTTGGGTCATCTTGTTGGCAAGGCCAACATCAGGGTGGATCCTAAAAATATTGAATCTATGCAAGACTGTCCTCACCCAAAGACTCAAAATCTTGCATGGATTTCTAGGCTTAACAAGATATTAGCACAAGTTTGTTAAGAATTATGGAAAGATTGCAACACCTCTCACTACACACCTTAAAAATAATTCTTTCACTTGGACTCTAGCAGCTGCTCATGCTTTTCAAACCTTGAAGATGGCCATGTGCACCACTCCAGTCCTGGCCCTTCCTAATTTCACAAAGACCTTTGTCCTGGAATGTGATGCTTTAGGGAAAGGAATTGGCGTCGTCCTTATGCAAGAGGGTCGACCTTTGGCCTTTACCAACAAACAATTGTCTGAGCAAAATTTGGGCAAATCAATCTATGAAAAGGAAATGTTGGCTATTTTGCATGTTGTTTCTCTTTGGCACACTTATCCATTGGGGAAACTCTTCCAAATTAAGACAGATCATCAAAGCCTCAAGTATTTTCTGGAACAACACATTTCCTCCCCAGAGAAAAAAAAATGGGTGACTAAGCTCTTTTGATATGATTATGGCATCATTTACAAGAAAAGAAAAGACAATGTGGTTGCGGATGCACTTTCCAGACAAATATGAAGATGAAGGGTCCATTTTTTCTCTCTCCTTCATTGTACTAGATTGGCTCCAAGTTGTTCGCCAGGAATGGCTACACAATCCCAAAAGTTTGCATCTGATACAACAATTACAATCCAGTTCTCCAGTTTCCCCAAGGTACTCTTGGCTCCATGATGAGCTTCGATACAAAGGCCATTTGTATTTAAGTAAATAGTCAAAACTTAATTCCACGGTACTTTCTAAGATTCATGCTACACCCACAGCTAGGCACTCCGGGCTTACCAAAACCTATGACAGGGTCAAACATTCTTTTTTTGGGATGGTATGAAATAGGACATTCGTAATTTTGTGGTTGAATGTGATGCGTGTCAATGCAACAAGGGCCAAATAGTCAAATCTCCTAGCACACTACAATCGCTTCCGATTCCACCTACTATTTAGTAGGATATCTCTATGGATTTTATTGTAGGCTTACCTAAATCAGGAAATAAATCAATCATCATGGTGGTAGTTGATCGTCTTTCCAACTATGCTCATTTCTGTGCTCTTAAACACCCATTTACAACATCCACTGTGGCTCAAATTTTCATGGATCAAGTCTTCAAGCTTCATGTCATGTTGCATTCTATTGTTTTTTATCGCGACCCCAATTTCACCAGCAATTTTTGGCAAGAAATGTTCAAGCTACAAGGAACCCAATTGCATCTCAGCACAACTTATCATCCCCAGATTGATGGTCCAACTAAATTTGTCAACAAGTGTTTGGAAACATATTTGAGGGTTTTTTCCTCGGAAAGAAAAAATCAGTGGGCTCAATGGTTACCACTAGTTGAATGGTAGTACAACACTTCGTACCATACAACTACCCGCATGACTCCTTTTGAAGCAGTATATGGAAAAAATCCACCTTCAGTTCTCTCATATTTTCCAGGTGTCTTGAAGGTCCAGGCGGTTGACAAAACACTTACAGTTAGAGAGGCTATTCTCCGTACCCTCAAAGAGAATTTGGTCATGGCCCAGAATCCTAGGAAGCAACAAGAAGATCAAGGTCGCTCTGAATGTCAATTTGCAAAAGGGGATCAGGTGTTTCTTCGACTGCAACCTTACAAGAAAAATTCCCTCAAGGTTGACCATTGTCAGAAACTGGCACCCAAATTTTATGGTCCTTATACCATTCTCAAGCATGTGGGACATGTGGCCTATCAGTTAGCTTTTCCCAGTCATTCTAAGCTCCATCCTATTTTTCATGTTTCCTGCTTAAAGAAGGTGATTGGAACTAAGTGCCAAACTCAAACCAACCTTGCCGAGTTGGACGAAGAAGGCTCCATTTGGCTACAACCAAAGAATTTTTGGACCAGCGGGAGCACTGTCTGCGTCAATGAACCATCAAGGAAGTGTTGGTCGAGTGGAAAGATACAACTCCAACAGATGCCACTTGGGAATCAACTACCATTCTGCAACAATTTCCACATCTCAAGCCTTGAGGACAAGGTTGTTTTTAAGGGGGAGGACATGTTAGGGACCTAACCCCTCACACAGGTAGAATAATATATTCCGATGTAAGAATATTAATAAGTCCTAGAAATAAGGAAGAATAAGTCCAATGTAAGAATACCTAATAGAAGCTTCCGCTTCTAGAAGGATCTTCCTCTAGATGGTTCTTTTGATAGACATATTTAGTATAAATAGGAGTCGAGGGTATGAGAAATTTTGTCTTGGATATTATTGTAATAGAGCTATGCTCTGTTGGAGGTTTCCCCCTCGAAGAGGCAAGTGAACATTGCTCTCAGTAATCAAAGTGCTCTTTCTAGTGTTATTCTAGTATCATGTTGGTATTATTGTGGTGTTGTTTTAGTTATATTGTTGTTCATCAGCCATTTCTAGCTATTTATTTCTGTTCTGCATACTTTTTTATATCTGGAATATTACAGTAAGTAATATTTTATAGAACATTGTGAATTGTAAATGTAATTTAATATTAAATATTTATTTGAAAATTAAAAAAATAATATTTTTAATGTACTTAAATAATAAGACAAAAATAGGGGTCGTAGGTGTGGAGGAGTCTATTTGATCTCAGAGGAAATCAAATTGATTATTATGCTTGGGGGTTTGTGAATGTATTTAATAATATGGTGGAGGCATATTCATTGTGGAAAGACCTAGATATAAAAAAGGAAGAGGGACTCAAAACTCTAATCATCTTAGGGGATTCAATGTTGGTGATGAGAGCCATGGTGGGTAATTCAAAGCCAGGGAGAAATGCATTGACCATTCTCATCTCTAGGATCCACAAAATGCTGGCAAGTTTCGACAAGGTCACTCTTTTCCACATAAAACGAGAACTTAATGGAATTGTTGACCAATGGGTTAAGGTGGCTTCTTACCTAAGCTTAGGGTCGTGTATAAAAAGTGGGGTGTGTGGTCTAACCCTCATACCATAGTGGATACCCCTTGTTCTATTCAGATTGAATTATTTGTAAGAACATGACACATAATGAGAATGTTGGCAAGTGGGTAGTGCAACTCACACATTCGAAATGCATCGAGTGTGGCATAGGATTTCAATGTTTTGAGTTGGATTCCACAATGAAATGTGGGAGAATTTGTGTTGTGGTTCTCTTTGTCTGTGGTTATTTCACTGTGGTGGAGGTTCTTCCCTGTGCACTGCGAGACTAGTGTGGAGTGACAATAGTGTTGAGGAAAGGGTTCAGGCATGGATTTCATGATTGTTGGTGGTTTCAAGCAAGTGAGGGTGGTGTATTTGGGAGATGTTCTGTATCTGATGATGGTCTTTGTGACTCTGTCTTTATTAACAAGAATTGTATTAATTATTTCTTGATTTCCTTTTTCAATATTGGCATCGAAGATATCGGTTTGGGTAATTTGTGGTCTAGTTTCCCTATGCATATTTCTTGGGGGTCAGTCATGGATAACACATAGTGGAAGGAAGTCCATAAAATCCTTTTTAGGTACAAAGATATAACCTAGGTGAACAATAACACCCTTCTACACTTTTCTTCGAAGATGGTTGAGTTGGAGCAAGCTAGTACCACCAATGTAGCCAATAAAATGAACTTGCTCTTACTGTAAAAGAAAAGGATACATGCCTTGCATACATAGTGTCATCAATTTCAAGCACATGTTCTCCCACGATGCTTAGACACTATCTCTCTCTCTCTCTCTCTCTCTCTCACACACACACACACACACACACACACACACAACAATGGTTCAAGGAATTCATTGAAGGAATGTTTTCATGAAGAGGACACAGTTGGATAGGTACGCGACCCCATGGTAGTGGAGGAAATTGGCTCCCTTCAATCTGCAGAGGGGTAAGAAGAGGAGAGATCTCCAATAATGGAAGTCACCAAGAAGATTACTTATTGCCCTTCATAATATACCAACTTCTCACTCTTGCTACGCTTTGCCATTCACTATGGTATCAATACACAAGATACATCAAAGAATATGAATTAACTTTATAAATGAGGGAAACAAGAGACTCATAACATACCACCTTGAAGTAGTTGATGAAATAGAATGGGATCCAAAACCACTTCAAGGGAGGGTCCTTCGTCTCCTTGTATTCTCCACTCCAAGATTTTGATGATGGTAATGATGTTCCTTAATGGTATAAAGAAGAAAATAAGAATGTTTAAATTTCCAAAGAAAATCTAACAACATAACAATGCAATGAACTATTCCTCCAATGGGTGATCTCTATGGATTTATTTATAGGAAACAATAGTGGAAATTTTAAGATTAAATTCAATGTGAATGCTACCATTGCATTAATAGAGTTATTGGATAAAAACAACCATTCAAGACTAGATCAAATGTTATTTTTAGAAACAATGAATTTATGAGGTCCACTTACAAACCACCATGCTATTTTTGGAAGGTGCAAGTCACGAAATGGAGTGAACTAGCAATATTTTAATATTTTATAGCAAAGCACACTATTTAAGGCATTAAGTATGTAGCACACATAAAATCGAGGATATAATGCACTATAAGTTTTTGGTCAAACTTCGATTTTTTACTCAACTTATGGTCACGGCACTGAGATCACAAGGTGATGTAAATGATGGGAATAAGTGCTAAAGCTACCGGTAGTGATGTACAAGACATACAATACTCATTAAAAACTAAGAAAAATAAATTATGGTGATAATAAGGGGTTAGATATACCATTGGATGATAAGGATAACTATGTGGGACTTAAGCTCCAATCCCTCACACGACTATGGAGGCCTCTACCAACTCAAACCAACCAAGATACTGATTGAAATCCAAATAGATTGTAGTTATGGAGTTAGTTGATACTAAAGGAGGGTTAAGTTTGGATGTGAAAAAAAAAAAAAAATCCTATAGGGGAAGGAAATATCAACTAACTCAAAATAAATTTCATAGAAGGAAATATCAACTAACTCAAAATAAATTTCATAGAGAAATATCAACTAACTCAAAATAAATTTCATAGAGAAATCCAACAACAAAAGCAACAAATATTAAAAAAGATCCCTATCTCAAAATAAATTTCATAGAGAAATCCAACAACAAAAGCAACAAATATTAAAAAAGGGCTCTTAGCCTCGTAAAGGGTTTCCTCGTGATTATTGTGTCATTTAACCCTATCTCAAAATAAATTCCATAGAGAAATCCAACAACAAAAGCAACAAATATTAAAAAGGGCCTTTAAAGTATGCTAGCCTCATAAAGGGTTTCCTCATGATTATTGTGTCATTTAATGCAAAGGGATTGGGTAATTCCTCAAGAAACTTGCCTTGGGTAAGTTAATTAGTAGATTTACAAAATCCTGATGTAGTCATAATGCAAGAAACTATGGGGAGGAAAAATTAGAGAGATGATTAATATCATCCAGGATTGGAATTTACTATCGATAGATTCTATACGGAGATATGGGGGGCCATATACTTGATTGAGAAAAGGAATTGCGAGGCTAATTAATTATGTGATTCTTGAATTAGGTATAGGACTTAAAATATTTTCCATGGAATTGAGGATTTTTTTTTTTCTATGGTCAACATTTATGGTCCATATAAGGATAGAGTATCCTATTGGGAGGATTTGTTGCCTTAAAAGTATTTAAGGAATAGTAAAGTTGTATTGAGAGGGGATTTAAATTTCACTATAAAAAGAGATGAGATTTGTAGGAGTGCAGCCAAAACATATTTTTCTAGAAGATTTATTTCTAAATAAGATTAAACATGTCAGTTTGGTTGATGACGGGCCAATTAAATTGGTCCCAACATGAAGGAATATGAGAACAAGGGATGCAAGAGTAGAAAAGAGAATAGATATATTTTTGGTGTTTGAAATATTTTATTAATGATCATGAAATGGTTATATCATGGGTGGAGGTTGATAGGGAATTGGACCATTTTTAATTTTTTCTCTAGATTGCGAAAGAGGACTATACACCTCCACATACATTTAAATTCAACTTTACCTAGTTAGAGGATGAATATTCTATAAAGTTCGTCAAGTATGAATGGATAAGCTATGATGCCTCTTTGAGGGAGTTAGCTAGTCATTAGTTTGTTACCAACCTTAAGAAAGTAAATATTATAGTATTGGTCTGGAAACAAAATAAGCATATAAAGGATGATCAAGCCTTAACCTCAATTGAAAAACAAATTGTAAGGGTATGTACTCAAGATATAGCAAGATTTAATAATGATCCATCAAGAGAAAGACTAAGGGTTCTAGATAAATCCAAAAGGAAATTGTTAGTATACAAATAGACTCTGTGGAGGCTAAGGGGAAAGGTTTGGTGGTTGGCCAATGATGATGAAAACATAAAATATTTCCACAACTATGCTAGCCACAGGGTACAAAAAGTAATCTAGGAGTTGCAAAGATATTGTTGTATAAGTAGTCACTCATTTTGAGAAACTATATAAGGAAAAAGACATTGCTAATGTAGCATAAATTGTCAAGATGACTATCTATTTTCCAAAAATGTTTGACGAGGAATAAAATGAAAGTTTGCTAGAGGAAGTCTCAAATCAATAATTAAGACCAGTCTTGCAACCTTTCCATAAAGATAAAACTCCAAGGCCAAATGGATGGAGAGTGGAATTATTCCTAGGGTTTTATGACTACATAGAAGCCAAATATTTGTTAAGTGTAGTGGAGGAATCAAGATTAATAGGGAAGGTGCTCAGAACATTCAATTCAATCTTTCTTGTTCTAATCCTAAAAATATATAATCCATATTCTTTTGATGAATTCAAGCTTGCCTCCTTGTGTAATTGTATATATAAGACAATAGCCAAAATTATAGATTTGAAGGTAAAAAAATAAATTTTGAGATCATCTCTAAAGAACAATTTGTATTTCTTCATGGAAGGAAAAACTATGATGAGATTGGGGTAGTGCAAGAAGGTTTGCACTATGTTAAAACTAATAAATGATCAATAGTGGTCTTGAAGTTGGACCTATCTAAGGCCTATGATAAACAAGGATAATTTTAAGGATGGAAATTTATTTTGAAATGTAGAAATCTTGGCGAATTTTACTAGTCCTTTATATGTAAACTATAAATGTTTGTCGATATTTTCGTTAAAATATTCAAATTTCTAAGGATTTTATATAGTTTTTATAAAATTTTGGTGATTTTTAAGGTAAATAATTTTTCCCTATAGACTTTGGAAAAATAATTTTTAGAATGACGAATCTTTTTTTGGGAAAAAACATGGAAAATTAGCCCATGGGAGAAATTTAGCCCCTAAAATTTTCCTCGATGATAAAGAAAATTGGTTATATTTGAGATTAATGTTGATTCACGTTTGCTTATGTGTCCCTATGGTGAATTGGATTATGGGATGCGTGTCTCATGTATCCTTTGCAATATTAATTAATGGCTCAACATATAGTTTTTTTAGATCCTCAAATGGATTAAGACATGGGTGCCCACTATTCCATTTTCTCTTCTAGTCATAGAAAAGGCCTTAGCAAGGGCATAATGAAGGCAAAAAGGACTAGAGCCCTAAAATGTATTGGGTTAGGAAGATCCTTGTATTTGAGCCACTTGCATTTTTTGGATGATGTGTTACTGTTATGTGATGGCTCTCAGATAAATGAAACTAAACTAAAAGAAATTTCCAAGTTAAGTAGTATTGCATATGGAATGAAGGTTAACATGTAGTAGTTTGATATTTATTTTAATGGGGTGGAAGAGGACCATATTAGATTAATTATATAGATCTTTCCTTATCAACATATTGATCTTCAAGTAGGTTTCAAGTACTTAGGTTTCCTTGAAGCCTAATAACTATGGGATATGTTGGAACACTTGTATTTTT
>SNQJ01S0194419.1:17653-33573 GCA_010110895.2 Picea sitchensis | reverse complement strand
TATTTGGATCTTTCACTCACCACTACACTATCACATAGGGATTGGAGAGGAGATGAGAATGCATGCAGAGTGGAAGGGAGAGGAGGATGAGAGAAGTAGGGAGAGGCACACGGGAGGAGGGCACACAGATTTGCACCATAGGAGGGCACACAAGAACGGGAGGAGGGCGCACATATTTTCACCAGAGGAGGGCACACATGCATGAGAGGAGGGAAAATGGTTTTGCATCAGAGGAGGGAAGCACTGTCATCAAATCAGGTATGGATGTCAATCCACTCTCTCCATGAAATTTATCCTTCCTTCTTTTCACATTTTGATACCCTCTCTACTCCTTGGAAGACACATCTTGCACCTACTCTCCACTATTCCCACAAATCCCCTATAAATTGAATTCACCATACACATCCAATATGAAAATGAAAAAACTCCTTCCCCAACTCTAATCATTGATGAGAAACCCAAAATATTTGTTTCTCCAACAACAAAGACAATTAATATCCAACAAGAGATTAGACATCCCTTTCAAACCCAAACTGGTTTTACTAATACCCTACATGACCCTCTTGGCACTTTTGAGGAATCTACCCAAAAACCTAACCTCCCTTACCCTCACACTATTTTTTTATTTCCAACCTGAAGCCACCTAAGATCCCCTCTTTTCCACATCTCCATTTACCACCTTCCTTTGTGATCCCATTCTCTCTCCTTCCTTTCCAAGAGATGTCCCAAAACCCATTGTTATGACTAATGGTCCATGGATGCAACACTATACTAGTGAGGATGGCCCTAACACCTCATTGTAGAAAAAACCAAAAGAGAAAGGAACCATGCTTGTACTTGAGACAACTCCAACTACATCAGTACTACCTAATACTAGAACCACTAGACTACACAATCAAGGTTCCTCCTCTTCTCATCCAACTTTGAAGTATATTCAACATTGATACACTATAATTTTGGACTGTTTGAGATATAGTAGGTAATGAATTGCTCAAAGATATTTTGATAAATAACTCCTTGTATGAATTAGAGAGATTATATATATTTCCTTTGGAAATGCACTTTAGTGACATTATATACATGGTAGATACCTATGGGAAATTAAAAGTAGAAAATGTGACCTTCAAAAAATAGCTTGGAAGGGTCCCAAACAACACCCTTGGAAGCATGATGACATAATGATATCGACGAGGCACTTTGGTACATAACTTTGACTCTAAAAAGAGAGTTTGTAGAGAATAAGAAAGACTTAGTAGAGAACTTGTGACATGTATTGTTGTAGAGAATGGGGATGACTATATTTTTACATATATGAACCGTTTAGAAGATTTAAACCCCATTTTTGAACTAGATCACTTCTAACATTTGGTTGAACACATTCTTAAAACAATCACTAATCGAGTAGCTAAAACCTGGAAGAGAGTGGTATTAGTGACACCATATTTCCCCTCGTTTTTCCATTTCCATTTTCATCAAGAGACTTTTCCTAGAGACACAATGACAAAAGGATCACATTTCATAGTTTCTCCCTTACTTCTCAAACAACTTCCCACTTTGAAAAAACTATTGAGATTATCCTTAATCAAGAATGTAGTTGAATATTTAATTCTTCACACTTATCCAAATTTAGAACCCAACATAATTGATTCAACCCCTTTCTAGCCTCATCTCAAAATCAAATGAGCTTCAACAATCGTGTTTGGATATGTTAAGAGTTGAGAACATAGACAATTTCTTAGTTACCTCAGCTAAAATAAATTAATACTGCCACATACTAGAGTTGAAAATCAACAACACCATCTAATAGTAGTTACTACTCCAATGAATTCTTAATTGATCACATGGGCCTATAAAGGAATTTTCCATTGATAGTTAGAAACTGATACACTATGTTAATCTATAGAAGTCAACTCAAGATGTATAGATTTGTTCCTCTATGATATATATTTTAGTCGCACATCAATTTTTTGAGTCAAATTTTAGTTGGCCCTTCTAATGCACAAGATCTAGTTATGCGACTGAATATGATTGAGTTAGTTCACACTTATTTCTTGTTTACAAATGAGTTATTGTATCACAACATTTTTGGGTTCACTATTGAATTCATGCAGCAATTCTTCATATTATATATAGTAAGTTAGATATACATTGGACCTTATTTCATGCCAACATTGGTTCCAAATAGTTAATAGATGATCTCTTCTATGCTAACTCCCTCATATGTATAAATCAACTTTTTGGATGATGAACAATTGGTTTTATTTTATGCATTGAAGAGTGCACCCTAATGGATGATGGTACTGGAAATCACATGGAAAGTCATAATCACACATCTAGACTAAGGTAAAGGACTAAAAATGAGGGGTTTCAACACACTATGATCCATCACTAGGAGGACCTAAGTGTTTTCCTAGTGTAGTTTGTGTATGGGAAATGCACCATGAAATACTCTACACACCAATATGTGATGGGATATGTGTATGATCAATATGAAGTGTAGAAACCATACACTATGAACTATATGGTTTCTACACTTCATAGTGTATGGTGTATGCAAGGTGTATGCTTAAAAGTTTCATACTAACAAATGCAATCTAGAGAAAATCATGGAAACCACAACCTATGCCTACAGTAGGTTACTACCAAAGAATTTTTGAAGTCATTGTTTGGAGCATGGCATCAAAGGAAGCCAAATGGTTAGAATTTTAGAACTTTTGGTTTTTTCCTTATATGCATACATTATAGATAGAGGTGAAAAAAAATGTACTATAGGAGCACAAAATGTATTATGGTTGGCTATGGTTCAAATGAAACTATTTATAGATTGTATAGCCCAATAGAACATTCAATGATTATAAGTTGAGATGATTTTTTATGAAGTTTCAGTTTTAGTGAAGAATCTCGATAGCGACTACAAAGGTAGGAGAAGCATTAAGATTTTGGATGTCCCTTCAATGGAGATAATTGAGGAATATACTGAGGGAACTTCAAATGAAGATAATCCTTCATTTTGGGAGAGTGTAGAAGTGAAAAAAACCTAACAAATAACTGTTGGCACTCAGAATATCAATAATAATCCAAAAAATATTAGAGACACTATGGATTTATGCAAGGACCATTGAAGTGCTTGAACCCCAAAAAATAAAAATTGTGCTTAAAGGAAGAAACATGGTAGAATGGAAACAAGCTATGGATGAAAAGTATGAGCCATTAGTGAAGAATCAAACTTGGGCATGTGTTCCTCTACCAATAGGTAAGAAAGAAACTAGTACTAAGTGGGTTTTCAAACAAAACAAGTTAAGTGATGAAGTTGAGAAATACAAAGCTCAATTGATGGTGATAGTGTACACACAAATTTAGGGCACGAACAACCCAAATAATTTTATACCAATAGTGAATATGGCATCCATTATAGAAATCTCAGCAATTGCAATAATGATGCATATGCATATCCATCAACATGATGTTGAGAAAACATTCATTAATGGTATGTTGTAGGAATATGTAAGTATGGAAAAACTTGAGGGTTATGTACAACAAGGCAACAATCATATGGTGTGCATGTTGCAAAAGTAATTGCATAGACTTAAGAAATCCTATAGGGCATGATATTGACACATTGATGCACATTTAATGAATGAAGGTTTCCAACATTATACTACATATCTAAATATTTATTTCAAGCATAATGTCAAGTATTTTATCATTTTAGCATTCTCCATAGATTATGCATTTGTGTGAGCAAGGATTTATCTTTGTTAAATTATTTCAAATCAAAACTGTTGTAGAATTTGACATGTTGGATCATGGAGAGATCCATTAATCCTACTTGGTTATTCAAATCGTAAGAGATTTGAGAAATATGAAGCTTCATTTGAGTCAAAGGAGATACATTGAACATATCCCTTAGATATTAAGGATGAGTGATTTCTAAAATGTGAAGACTAAAATGGAAATTGCTAAAAAATTGTCACAAGATATGGGTTGCAACATTGGGAAACAATTAAAAGGATTTTCACATTTCTGAAAGGAACATGGGCAACAACATCTGTGAGAGAATTATAGATGGAATGAAATTGTTTGGATATTGTGATGCAGATTGGGAAGAAGATGTTGTTGAGTTCAAATCAACATCTAGATATTGCTTCAAGTAGGCTAGTGGAATTGTCTCATGGAGAAGAACTAACCCACGATTTCCTTATCAAGTGCTAAAGAAGAACATGTAGTAGAAAATGAAAAAGGTACATATTCATATGGATTGAGAAGTCTTGTAGAGTATGAGGATAGACATGAATATCTTTACTAATCCTTGAGATGTTTCAATTTTGAGGAAAAACCCTTAATTCTAGATCATCCCACAGTGTTAATGACAACTTAATAACCTCATACTTTCAAGATTTATGCATGTTTTTCCACAAAAGATCCAATAAACATATGACATTTTGGAGATTGGTTAGGGATCATTAATTTCAACAACTTCTATTAAAGATCAACACAAGCCTTGGCACTAATTTCTAGTGAACAAATTTGAAGATTCCATTTCCCTTCAAGACCTACCCTTCAAGGATTATTAAGCCTTCATGCCATTAAAGTTCATGATTGGTTGAAATTCTATCTCTTTATGCATAAAATTGTCATTAAGAAAAAAAATATAATTACTACTACATGGAAATTAAGGGTTTATCTAGAAAATGAAATCAAAGAGAAATATTTCCTTTCCTTTATCTGTCGAGTAAATGATAAGGTTTTTGGTGAGAGGTCAAATGCCCTATTTGACACAAAAAAATTTGTTTGTACCAAAGGGCCTAATAATTAAATTATATCTATTGCATTTTGATCATATGCATCAAAAACATCAATCTATCCTCTTTCGGCATTCACATATTCAATTTAGCCAAAAAGGCTAAAGTTTTGCGCTCGCATAGAACATTGTTTTCCTAAAATTGAAAAATTTACTCATGATTTTCATCCATGTTATATGCTTTTGAATCTACATAATTGATGAATTCAAAAATCATTTAACAATTAACTATTGTTTTATGGTAAAGGTTGCCTCATACACTAAATACACTTATACATAAAATGTCATCAAACAACTAATCTTGCTTCAAAATTTGATCGATGTCTTTAGTGATAAGGAACAATGCCAATAAGAATATATGAGACATGAGACAATACTTGGATGCTCAAGATTAATATTTCTATCACATCACCTTTCCATATACCAATCCCACAACACTTGCCGTGGAGCTTCTTAGAGCAAAAATCGCTCAATCCTTGGATGGAAACTTGCAATCCCCTTGTGTTATATGACATTGATTTGATAAACACATTGTAATGTCAATGGCATATGCTTGAATGCACTACTTGAATTCCCTTTTGTAATATCCTAGTTGTTGGAGCCACCTTTGTTTTTTCTAGCCTATCTCAAATTTCATGTCTTGATGCTTGAAATCGATAGATGGTTTTCGTATTTTCCGTCTGTAGTTTCAAAAAATTCTGAAGTATTATCATGCAGTAGCGATGATTATTGTACTCTCAAGGCGAGTTCTACTTTCCGGAAAAAATCTTTTCCCCCTTTTGTTCTACCTCAGGATTTCGCATGTTGGAAGCTATAGATCACGTAATTCATTAGTCCTGAGCAACGAAACAATGAAATCATTTTAATTTTCACCCAGGGAAATAATGGGAGTAAAGTCTTCCTAAATCATGATTAAACGTCATCAGGTTTTTGCACCTCGGCGTTCACCAAATCCAAAAATTTATTGTCATAACCTCGATAGACGAAATCGTGAGGTCCGTATGTTAATAACCTATGTTAAAGTTAAAAGTAAAAGCTAAACCCTGGTAAAGTCCTCTAGGCAATTCCCCACTCGACGTTTTCTTTTTAAAAGGTTACATTGTCTAAGCCCCAACTCATGAAATCATGATAAGGATATGAACGTAATTAATTAATCACTTAATCCGAGTTTATCTTCCCTTTTAATTAAGTCGTATTATCGTGATCCCACTGTTTCACAAATCGGCATGCAAACTTCCCAGAAACTTATCTTCAAAGCTACGAGTTGAGATAAGGCGAATATAATAATTATGAAGTCAATTAAGTGGCTAATCACAACTGCAGTTTTATTAACCAAAATCGATCATCGCAAATTCGAGGGTTAGAGGTTCAAAGAGTTAAAGTAAAATTCCTGATACAATGAGTACCGAGAGAGTAATTAACGTTGGTAAAACCGGATTAATTAAGCTAGATCAATACCTCCCATGTTTTGATGCTTGCACATTTTACGAGGTATCCTTTTTCCTTCCATACGCCAACTGACATTTCAAACCACCAAAATTTATGGCATTAATTAGGAAATAGGGAAAATCGATGAATAAAGATCATATTTTTATGGCAAAATTTAATTCTAAACATGATTTGACAGACCTGTTCTAAAAGGTACCAATTTTTCGAATATATATAAGAGTTGTTATTTGTTATAATAAATTCATTTCTACATTACGCAGAGAACATTTTCTCAGCAAGCTAACTTATGTATGTATACGTACTTTTATCGCAGAAGAGCCAAAGCAGGATCTCCCATCATGGCCCCGCGAAAAACATCCAAAGCCAGTGTTGAGGTATCGGGACAAGGTTCAGACAATGTCGCTGATACTTCACCTCGAAGTGTCAAATCTATCCCGAACTGGTCATTCGTTTTCGATGTTCTTCAGGCCAAATTGGTGGATTATTCCGATGATTCCAGCGATAATGAAAAATACGACATAACCACCAAGTATAAGATCGTCATTCAATCAGGAATGCATAAAGTAGCGGCCAGGCCATGATTTCTCTCATATTATGACTTGGTCCGATGGGCATTATACCATGTGAACATACCAACTAGAACCATCATGAATGAGTAGAAGGTCACCATCGAGACTTTCAGGCCTGAACATCTGGAAGCCATGTATAAGTTTCCCACAACGTCTGACTATACATATGGTGCCGAATTCTTGGACGAGTTCAAACAAAAGGAATGTGTGCAGTGTGACAAAACCATGTCTAGCTTAATAAGAGATTGGATTTCACACTCTACGAAGTTTAGGGAAGAAAATCATGGTATATATTCAATAGCCTCCTTAGAACCACAGTACAAGTATGTAGCTATGATGACATGCATATTATATGGGAGAGAGGACACCTCACATTTCTTTCTTCCATGGGTGCCTCTAATATTTCGGGTTGCTGAAAGCTGTTCCTTCGAATGGGGAAAATTTTGTCTGATAGCTTGACCTGTCAGGTCACATAGTATCAAGCGCAGAAAGAGAGTGGAAAGACTTCTTCATTTTTCATGTCCGCATACATTATGGACATCGTGTGTTTTTTAACACCATTTCCCTTAATGAGCTAGAGTTGGACTCTAGTAGAGGATGAGCCCATCCACGTCTATCATTTGAAATTATGGGAAAACAAAGTGGAAGATTTTGTATATGAAATATTCAACTCGGTGATAGTGCCTCTGCATGTCACTATTTTCGGTCACCCGCCACCCAGGATCTCGGATAGTATAGTGACGAATTTGAGAAGTATAGTTGACTAGTATGTAGAAGTTGAATTCTCATACCTGAGAGTTTTCGGGGCTTCTGTTTCCCCACATGAATTTCCATTATTTATTCCCGACAAGCTGGCTTGTCATGAGGTTGCTAGACAAGTAGTAATCGAGGGAATCAACAAGAAGCTGAAGGGATACTCAAAGAAGGTATGGCCACCTTTTCCTATTCATTTAAATTCATATTCTTTAATAGATTTCGGGAATGGTAAAGTTGAGGCAGTAGCCATGGAAGACCTAAATTTAGTCCTTATTGAGTTCAAGAAGCACGATCCGCAAAGGGTCGTGAGTAATCATTTGGCCAGTTGCGGACTTAAGAGATTTGAGCACGAGAATTTGACCTCGGATGACATTTTCCGAGGCGCAATATCCTATGTCGAGATTCTAGCTTGGATACAAACCTTGGCACCCAAGGAGAGAGACGATGTTCTAAGGTTCTAGGAACATTGACGCAGTTGTCTCCCCGTAGTGTTGTGGGGTGAGAATCCAAGTACAACGGAGGTGAAATAAAAATAAGTCTAAGGCTCCAAGGATGCGACTCCCAGTCAAGAAAAACACCAGGACGAAGGAAAGAAAACTAAGAGTCCGAAAGTATAGATAAAGACTCTCAACCCACTGAAGAAGCAGAGTCCGGTTACTACCCTGGGACAATCAGTGAAGCAAATCGGAGAGCCTATCACATCAGTTACCCCCTTCCAGTCAACTCAGGGGAATATTGATGTAGGGTGGATCTTCAATGAAGAGTTGAGTCCTATAAGGGTGGAAGAGCTCCCTCCGAATGAGTTCTTCTTCAATAAGAAGAGAAAGGCAGTGGTAAAGAGGGAATTCTATCAGGAAGGGGAATCAACTGCCAAGAAATATAAAGTTATAACTGATGGGAAATACAAGAGGAATGAACAATTCGTGACTGAAATAGAAGGAACATTAGGAGCATATGCCTCAGCTAATCAATTTTTAGTTGGGCTTTTGAAAAACTAGCTTAAACGAAAAAATCGCCTCATCAAGACCCTTGAAGCCAAACTAGCCACAACAACAGAGACTGCCAAAGACCAGGCGAGTGTAGGAATAGAGAAAGAAAGGTTGGCCGATAAAAATGAGATAGAGTTGCTCAAGACTAAGCTCGAACAAGCACAGCTGGTGGTTCAGGATGGTTAGATGCAAGCGAGCCAGCAAAAAGATTTGATCGAACAACTGCAGGGTAGGGTGGAAATCTCTGAAAGAAAAGTGATAAATATCGGGATATTTCAGTCCCAGGCAATGGAGATTCGAAGAAGAGTCTATGAGGCCCAACGAAATTTACTCGACAAGGTAGAGGTGATTCGGGACAACTGTTGGCTGGTAAATCAAGTTTTGGAGAATTTAACTGCTAGAGAAAGGGAAGCTGGAGCATCACGGGTCGCCTTCCAAGAGGCTGTGATAGCTAAAAACAATAGGGATTCGGGAAGTACTCCCATGTTCACCATTTCAGAGCAAACTAGAGGTAACATTCTATTAAAATAATGGCGTCACAACATTGCAGAAGGCAAACTGCAAGCCAGAAGTGTAACGAATTCTTTAGAAGATGCCTTTAGTTCTATAGATGGAAATATGCTAGGCATTGATAGTGGAGGTAATGTCGAGGCATTGATTCAAATGAACATAGAAAAAATCTCTCTTGATTTAAAGGAAAAAGAGGAAAGAGATTCAACCGAGATCTCCCAAGTGACTATGGAAGACATAGTCTAAATAGACAAATGTATGATTAAACCAAGCACACAATTAGCCCGACATTGTTACTCCTTTGAGGCCAACTGTCAAGGAGAACCGTCAAGGCTGATATCTCGGTTGGTTGAAAGATGTGTCACTTGTACTGAGCACATGCGAGGACAAACTTCTAGCACCAAGTGAAGATAGAGAAGAAGAAATGGAGTGATTTCTCTCCTCCCTATCATGACCGGAATTTTTGTAATGATTGAGATTCCATCTTATTGTAAAACTGTATAAATATACCATAGAAAGAAAGAAAAAAAGGTTGGACCTTTTTGTGTTGATTGTAATAGAGTTTTTACATTTTGAGAGTTAATACAAAGCAAATCTGAATATTCTCAATTTAGTCATGACTGTGTTATGAGTTTGTTTTCTTGTATCTCATATTTCGTTTCATTTCATATTCGTATTTGATGAATGCTTCACTATAATTTAGTACAACCTCTACTATAGCGAATAAATTTTGGTTTTCTATATTGTTTACAGTTTTTCCTCTGCACCAACTATTAGAAGGTATAAGACCAATCGACACTTTCATAATTCTATATATTTTTTATGCTTCATCGGGTTATTTCCTTACATTTTTCCTCTTCTATTTATACGTGATATTCTCCCTTGATAGGAGCCTTACTCGATAGACAGCTAAATGTTTTTTCTCCCACCTCATACATTTTATTAAGATATAGCTCAGTTACAGGAAAGAGCCTTTGATTTGCACCCCTATTTTATTCTTGAAACTGTAAACTCTCTTTTATAGGACTGAATTGAGACAACACTTAAATTCTCCTTTTGAGGTTTCCTTATTTTACTGTTCCTCCATGACTACCCCTGTACCAACACAACCCGACATCAAACCTAGATTATCAAATCAAACGCACATTGCCTTAAACCTTTTCGATACCATTCTTAAAACAACCACTACCCGGGTTGAACTCGAACGTTCATGGGAAATGATTGAACTGGATATTAACATCCAGGAACAGTTGGAAGCTAGATAACGCCAATGCAGAAATATTCCTTAGTTTCCCTTGCCGAAGGTTGACGTTTCTCTCTTCTCTACCCTTTACCCACTTTCAGATGCCTAGACACTGTAATTCTAATCCTTAATTACAAACTCTAGAACAATATCTTTTTGGCACCGCTGCCGGGGACCGAAGTTACGAAATCTTTTTCCCTGGGAAAACGACATTTGTTTTTTGTTGAAAGTGTTACCCTTTGATAGTGAACAAAGAGTACACACCTTTTTTAAGGCTTTCCAATTTTTCACTTGGTGACTCCACAAATATTAAACTGGCATCCTGTCGGAGGAATACCAAACAAAACCCGGATGGTAAGCAGATTACGCCCATTACCAATCCCGAGAAGATTCTAAAGGTGAGAGGCTCTCTTAAGTCAGCCGCTATAGCTTACAAACTTAAAACCCCACAAATGAAGACTAAGAGTTCTTCTGAACCCTCAACTTCATGCAGTCCTCTCTTTGATAATAAAGTTTTAACGCCAAGCTTCTCCGAAGTTAGGAGTGAGATTCATCTGACAATCCCCTTAGTACACAAAGGAAAGGGCCCTCTTGAAATTTCTTCGACAGTTGATATACCGTCTTTCCTTCAATTAAATTTCCCAAACTCACCTAATTATGAAGAAAGTATTACACATTCGGTTTCCACACCCTTCAGTTCCCCTGATTTCGTCTCTTGCAAATCTGAGGAACCAAGTCCTCGCGTTCCTTATCTTTCATCGTCTAATTTTCCTCTTCACAAAGAAAATAAAGATCCACTTTTAATTTTCTGAAACCCCCTTTACGACTTTCCACTAATAACGATGGAAGCTTCCGGAGGAGGAGGTGGAGGGTTTATAGGAGGAGGTGGAGAGTTTATCATAGGGGGAGGGGGAGGAGCTCCTGTAGGAGGAGTTGGAGGCCAAGGGCCTGCCCCCCCTCCCAGAGTGTTTGTGAAAGTGGAAGAAATATACTTTCCCTTGGTATTGCTCATTCCTCTACATGACCTCCCCAAAAATTACATAAAAATTTTTACCAAAATTCACTGGGGAGGGGGATCTGACCGCGGCCGAACATATTAATTTCTTTGATCAATTCGCAGATATCCTAGGTATCGAACATGAAGACATATATTTGAGGATTCTTGTTCAAACCTTCGAAGGCCAGGTCTGAACTTGGTTTTGGAGTCTACCTGCAACTTCTATCTTATCTTATGATGCCTTAGAAGATGCCTTCCTCAGACAGTGGGGCGAAAGAAAAGACCACTTATATTATTTAACCAAATTTGGGTCTTTAAGAAAAAAAAAATCAGAAATAGTCATGGAATTTATTGAAATATTTAACAAATTGTATAACAAAATCCTAGCCGAGGTTAAACCATCCCAACTCGCAGCCAAGGTAACTTTCGCAGGGGCTTTCGAACCGGATTTTTCACTCCTTTTGTGAGAAAGAAGAGGATCCACCCTAAACCGAATGCAGGATGATGCTGTAGAAATTGAGTCTAATATGATGGCTTCTGGTAATATTAAAGCTAAATAGAAACTGGAAACTGAGAAACCAAATTCTTTAGAGAACAAACATGTCTGTTGGGGTCTAATAGATCCACGGATGATAGGGTAGACGATATGTCCAGAGTAATTAAATAATTGTCTAATAAAATATCTAGAATGGAGCTCGAACAGGCCAAAGTTGATTCTTTCCCCAAAAAGGATTTCAAGAGGAACCCCAACCCCTCGAACCAGCAAAGACAAGTAAAAAATGAAGATCAAAAAATTCAAGCTCCTCTAAAGACCAAAGTTTTTATAGGAATGAATGATCTCCAAGATTTTGGAGATTCAGATAATGATGTCATGAACTTCGGTGATGACTACATGCAATCGTATCTGACTAGAAAAGACTATGAAAAATCTCTAAACACTCAACAATCGTCAGTTAAGGGTGAAGAAAGTGATCATACTGACCTTTGTGGCTCTCAACAAGAGACTGAAAATGATAATGGCTGAGATCCAACCTAAGTACAACTTAAGATCTAAGAGTAAGCCCACCTCAACTAATCAACCCAAGAAAATCCTCCAAAGAGGTCAAACTTATGAGCCTACTCTGGAAGAGACCTCATTACTCAGCAATAAAATGAAAGTAGTAAGCACTCAAGAGTCCGAAGTGGGAAAAGTTGAGACCCAAGCACAGGGAACCGAAACGGCTAATAAAATTACGCTTTCAACCAAGACCATGAGTAATAAAGTGGTCCAGCAGAATAAGTCGGAAAGGAAGGATTCAGAAATCTCAACTAAATAAATAGACAAGGTGAGTGGAGCTTTCAGTTTTGAAAACGAGATAAATAAAATTAAAATACCAATACCTCTGGTAGAGTTAGCAAAAAACCCTATGTATCGGAATCAGATTACCAAAGCGATGGGTGTCTCAGAGCTAGAAAGCCAGTCTGATGTTTTAAACCTAGAAGATGACAAACCTAACATCACTTTTGGTCCACATTTTGAAGGGGACAAAGATATTATTTCTCCTTTTTATATCACTTTAAATTTGTATGGTCAATTGCTACATAATTACATGTTAGACTCCAGAGCCTCCCATAACGTTATGCCTAATATTATTATGGACAAATTGGGCCTCCAAATCACCAGACCTTATGGATATCTTTACTCTTTTGACTCAATAAGGGTTAAGTGTATGGGAATGATAAAGTACTTAGTAGTTACCCTGACACAGGTCCTGGTTAAGAGTATCCTGATGGATGTGGTTATTGCAGATATTCCCCCTAAGTATGGCTTACTGTTGTCTAGGTCATTGGTAGCCAAGCTGGGGGGTTCTCTTCAATTGGATATGATGTTTGCCACAATTCCTGTGTTTGGTGGTCACTTTACTCGGTTGTACAGAGAAATGAGATTAGCATATACGGTAAGCGACCCTCAAAACCCGAACAATTTCCCTATTTACATTACAGATCAAGATTTAGGAAATTGTATATTATCATTTGATGATGGTTTAGATGGTTGTCTGGAGGAAAACAATATAGAAGAGGAAGAGTCAGATTACATGACAGAGGATCTGTGTAGCACCAGTGTCTGGAAAATGTATTTTGACGGTGCCTCATCTTGTGAAGGGGCTAGTGCAGGAGTGATTTTAGTGGCTCCAGAAGGAATGTTCGTTGTTCCTTTTTCTTACAGAATGTAGTGGGATATAGATTATACTAACAATCTATGTGAATATGAAGCGTTGGTCTTAGGATTAGAGGCTTCCAAGAAGCTAAAGATAAATAATTTAGAGGTATATGAAGATGAAAAGTTAATAGTCAAACAAATAAATCGACAGTACCAAGCCAAGCATCCCAGATTAAGATCATACAAGAATTGTGCCTGGGATTTGATAGAAAACTTTTTCTCGTCCGTAAATGTCCACTTCATCCCACGCGCAGAGAACTTACATGCTGATGCATTGGCTAAAGCAGCTTCAACCTTCTCTCCTCCCACGACTTTCAAGTTGAAGTATCACATAGAAATCAGACACAGACCATCTATACCAGACAATATCCAGCACTAGCAAGTTTTTGAGGATGACGAACAAATTAAGAAGTTTCTTGAAGCAGTAGGTGAATTTTCCGAAACTCATGCAAACCAAGAAAATCAACATGACCCGATATGGATCATTCAATAAGGGGAGGATCCTAAAGCTTTCCAAGATAAAATCTCAGATCATCGCATGCTGGTCCTTAAAAACAACCATATTTCGAAAGGATTGATTCCTTTAGAAAGACTTTTTGATCAAAATGATGTACCTGTAAAATCCACCTTACAATCCCAACCAAAAGAAGTGGAGGACTGTGATATAGGAACCAAAGAAGAATCTAGGATGGTAAAAATATCCAAGTTCCTCCCTCCTGAAGTAAAAAGTAAATATAAAGACCTACTCAGACAGTACAAGGATGTTTTCACCTGGTCTTATGATGAGTTAAGAACATACGACACTTCTGTAATTGATCACAAGATACTGTTAAAGCCTGGGGTCAAACCATTTAGGAAAAATATTAGATAGATTAACCCCATTTTGTTACCTGTGATCGAAAAAGAAGTTAAGAAACTTCTAGACGCAAAATTAATAGTACCTCTAAGATATTCATACTGGGTAACAAACCTGGTCCCAGTCATGAAAAAGAATGGGGAAATCAGACTGTGTGTGGATTTCAGGAATCTAAATAAGTCGTCTCTCAAGGAAAACTATCCACTGCCCAAAATGGACCATGTGTTAGAAAAGGTAGTTGGAGCCAACCAAATGTCTATGATTGATGGGTTCTCTCATTATAATCAAATCACCATGAATGTACAAGATAGAGAAAAAACCGCTTTCACCACACCATGGGGTACGTTCATGTATGATAAAATGTCATTTGGTTTGATGAATGCAGGGGCCACATTCCAACATGCTATGGACATCACTTTCATCGGTGAAAGGGATAACTTCATGGTCATTTATCTTGACAATCTGACAGTTTTCTCTAAAACCGACGAAGAACACTTGATACATCTTAAACAGACTTTCGAAAAATGCTACAGGTTTGGTCTATCTTTAAATACAAAGAAATCACATTTCGCCATGCAGGAAGGTAAGATTTTGGGCCATATCGTATCTAGGGATGGAATCAGGGTTGATCCTAAGAGGATTGAAGTGATAGATACTATAAATATTCCCAGAAATATAAAAGAGATTCAATCTTTCTTAGGAAGAATAAATTTTTTATGAAGATTTATCCCAAATTTCACTGAGATTGTAAAATTGATCAAAGGTATGTTGAATAAGGAAAGTGAAGTAAAATGGACAACCGAGGCCAAAGCATCATTCTCACATATTAAGAAAGTCATAAGCGAGGAACCTATGTTAGCAAGCCCCAACTATCTAAAAGATTTTCCTATTTTCTCATTTGCCTTCGAACACACTATCGTCGCGGTGCTCCTACAAAAGAACGAAGAAGGTTTTGAACAACCAATTGCCTTTTTTAGCAAGAGCCTTAGATATGTAGAAATAAAGTATGATATAATATAAAAACAAGCATACGCCATGGTAAAAGCATTAAAGGCGTTCCGAACGTATATATTACACTCCAAGATATTTGTGTATGTACCTACCAGTTCTATGAAAGATATCTTGGTACAACCAGACAATGATGGAAAAAGAGGGCGATGGCTCGCTAAAATCCAAGAATTTGATCTGGAATTCAAACTGACCAAATTGATAAAAGGGAAAGGCCTGGCCAAACTCTTGGCTGAGTCGAATTTTAGAGCCCTAGGTATCAATTACCTACAGGGATGCGACGAAGACATGAACCTGAATGAGATAAATGAGCAAACAATTCCAAACAAGATCGAAGAGAAGTTCATATCATCAGGCTAGTACAGAGACATAGTGTCATACCTGCTAACTCTAAAATGCCCAAATGAGCAATCACCATCAAAAGCCAGAACTTTAAAATTCCATGTAGTTAAATATTGTATCGCCAAAATGTTCGACAACACAGGTATTCCAACAGAGGACGAACACCTTCAGTAACCACTCACATAACCAGATCAAATATC